>VDFB02080275.1:0-40466 GCA_007258455.2 Sequoia sempervirens
ATTTGAATTGAATTTCAAGTTACTTGTCAAAAGATTATATCTTGTTCTCAACTCAATGGTTCATGTTGCTTAAGTCATTTTAAAAAAAATATTTATTGTGATCAACATGAATGAACTTAATTATAAAATGGCATTGATTTCCCTAAAATTATACTAGAGATCAAATGTATATTGAATATAAGGAAATGTAAGTCATAAGAGGTCATAAAAAAAGAAAACATGTATGTATATTGAATATTTAAAGCAAATGCATACATATATTATGTGTAAACATGTTTAAACCATAAGCAAACACATGTAGATATATGTAAAAGAATTCAATACATATAAACATAGCACATATTATAAGCAAAGAGGCAAATGTATGTATATATCATATAAGAAAATATATGTACATATATCATAAAAGCAAAATGTAAATTAAAGATCATCTAATGTCGAATACTAAAGATCAAAAAATAAGCAAATGTATGTATATCATATAAGCAAATGTAAGGGGATAAATCAAATATCAAATACTATTTTAAAGAGATCATCATATATAATCAAATACACATGTGATAAGATCATAAATCTAGAATGCATGGCCTAATAAGAATGTCTACTCCTAGGCGGTGGCCATCCCCGAGATAGGAAACTGATCTGCTCGATGGATGTCTTGAGTACACCAAAATAAAATTGTGTACAAAGATTGTTAAATATATATAATTTTATTAAATAAATTTTATGAGAGTTATTTTTAAATGGGAACTTGTATTTTTAAAATATCAATCTACAACTTGGCATCTATGCATACATAAATATATATTTTATGAAAACTCACATGTCAGCGATGATAGCGATTCATCCATAGAGTCACATCGATCATGCACACGATCTGGACCAAGGCTAGGAGTGATATGAGGTATGTCCACCTATAACAATATATATACACACATATATATCAACTTAAATGAATATCTAGTTAAAAATAAATTTAAAAAATAATGAAAAAAGAGTTGAAACATGCACATCATCTGATATCGGATGACCTAAGTCCTCTGAAACATTCACCTCCACCATATGGACCAAACGATCAAGCAACGAATCAATATCTGCATCCATTTGATCTATCCCATGTCGTGCCAGAAATGATGAATGTAGAGGACTATGAAGGTGAGATGGCACTGGTGATGATGAACCATAACCAATCAACATATCAGTAAAACCCATAGTCTATGTAGCTACCGTATGAACTGTAGGTGGATTATGATGCGCACTAGTGCTCGACTGAGAGTGATGGGATCCTGGAACTGAACGACCTCTATGTCTCAAATGATCTCTAACATGCTCTATACCGATCCCATTGTCTGATGCAAAGTGGGCATATGCCTCCAACAGGTCCTCAGCCAAACAATGTAGAGTCATGCGTGACATATCTCCTGTAAGTGCATCAAGCTGTGTAGGAGTAGGGATGTCGGTCATTGTAAAAGGATCCATGGTGGTCCACTGTGCTGAAAATGGTGTGGATCGGGGAATTGTCAAATATCAAAGATAACCTACGATCATCAAAATATCCTAGTGGTGGCGAATGTCACCTACAGTGTCAATTGCTTCCTTTTGGGAAGCAACAACAACCTCATCTACTATGGGGGCTAGAGCTGGGGTGAGGCAGGAGACCTATCACCAACCAATGCCCTAAACATGGGGTGGTCTATCCGCTCGACGATAGGTGGGCCTATCGCAATCCTACCACGCCCCTGACCAACATATGGTGGAATGTCTAGGTAGTTAACTTTGAGGCCCAAATGGACCTCAACATACAACTGCTGAACAAAATACAATGGAATCTGGTCATTGTTTGGGTATATACCATGTGCTACTAGAAATCGTGGGTAGATCAATGAGGCCATAGCATGATCAACACATCTAGTGACCTGGTATCCCCTAACCTTACGCACATTTTGATAAAATGGAAAACAAGTGGCTTTTATCATTTATTTGGTGACACTATCTTGTATTTGTTTAAGGGGAATGTCACCATGTACTTCTTCCCGCATGCGAGAAAGAATAGCAGTCACTCTATCTGGGAATATGCACTAGTCCTCAAGTTCATCTTTTAGTTTTTCTAGACTATGCAATATTAACATGCATGGTTCACTATATATCCCTGGGTTTGCACCCTGTGCTAATGAATCTCTTAATTTTTTTATCTCATTACTAGTATTTGCAAACAAAGATTCTAGCATAGGTGAAACATGATCTACATTATTCTCAGGATTTTTTCTTATTTGTGAGAAATGCAAACCTTCCATGCTAATTTTCTCTAAAACACACAAATATAGGGGGCAGTGTAGTATCCCACCCTTTCCTAAATTTTTCCATAGCTAGTGATATGATAATATCCCAACAACTCTATGAATTTTAAAATTGAATGTTATGGACTATATTAAAATTATTTTGTGGACTAATAAACTAAAGAATATTCTTGATATTTAATTACACGTCTCTTGAGAAAAACAATGATTTAATATCTTATGAGTATTAAATTAGATTATGAGTATAATTTAAAGAATTATAGTCATGATTTTGTAATTGTCATGTAATAGACATAAATATCATTCCTTTTGTTGGTAAAACTACATATTTAGAGTAATATTATGAAGGTTAAATTTAAATGGTTTATCTAGCACTCAAATAATCATTCTAGACTAATATTTGATTTAAAATTTCTTTTACAATGATTATTGATTATATTTAATAAAAAATACTTGATATTCCCACCAAGTTATTAAGGGTGCAAATCAACTATTGACATGGACTAAACTATTGCAAACAAGGTAAATATATATAGTAGGAGTATCAACTAATGGTGAGGCACTTTAAGTCTAATCAAACATACAATATACCAAATAATATTAATGAAATAGTGGAGAAAATAAATAAATATTCAAACCTCATGAACACTAGAATTATAATATGGAGAAACCCTTTCAAAAAATCCCACTACTAAAGAGATATGAAACTTTTATTAATATTCATAACAAGATTATAACAATCCAATCCACTCAATCTTCTTTAGTCTAATGTTTTGGCTATTTCTACATAACACTATTTAAACCTTATGTCATACATTAAATTATATATAGAGCAAGGGAAACAAGAAATGATCAATTAATTTATGTAATGAGTGGAAAAAAATCATGGTCCACAAGAAAAGAACCCATGCCCCACTATGCATTGGAACATGTACACAAAATATAAACGAACTAATGATATAGGACCTTAAATCCCATAACCTTGATAGTAACCACTCCCAATACTAGTGCTTTATGATGAAGATGTCAACTATAATAAGTCTCATCTATTATGAAAAGATGCTCCACTCTTCCCAATGTAACTCCTAGTACAATAATCATCACAATCTCCTTATTTAATTTTATTATAATAATATCTTGAGCCCATTGCTTACCTTTTCATTTTTTCTCACATATCACACTATAAAATTTTGGAGCTCATTTTCACTTTGCGAGAGTCTCTCGAGGGTTTTAATGGTGTCCAAATTGATATTTTTTAGCTTAATGCATCAAGCTCATTAATATTTTTAATTTTAAGAAAATATTAAAATCAAAGCTCTAGACTGTAATTTATGCCCTTTAGAAAGAATTTAGAAAAAAGCAACATTAAAGATAAGATTTTAAGTGAATGGAACACTAATCCCAACTTACACCAACCAAGTACAAATGGGTATTTAGCTTCATGGAGATTCATTCATGGTTGGTGATGGTGCATGAGTAGGCTAATAGAGGAAGAAAGACCATATGTTCATTAAGAAGAAATTGGGAGAAAAAATAAGCTAAGTTTAAATTTGTAATGATAAGAGGATCTTGATTGAATTATATATATATAGTTCATATGAGAACCAAGGATAACATACTAGAGTAAATAAGCTTCGATAATAAAGGAATCTTGTAAGTATGGGGAAGAAAAATATATCAAACTAAATGCACTACCAAAAGATAGATCAATTGGGATTTTTTTATAGGAAAGTGTGATATTTAATTGAAATCCTAATGTATTAATGTTGTATCTTCAACAATCTTGGAATGAGTACTTGGATGCCTATGTTGTCAAAAGATATTATTATTTTACTATTAATTCTCCTCATGTTGAAATTTCCATGAACTAGTTAGGATGCAAATCTCCACCACTAAGCTACCCACCCACTTTATGACAAGTCAATTTACGATTTAGGTATGCTAATTTTTTTGACACCTTTTTCACATTGTGAGATATTACCAAATAATTATAATGGTCATTTGGTTTTGTGGTGGATCATGAACCATGTAAGGGTGTGTTTATTGATCTTACTCACCAATAAAATGTATGCATTGAATAATTTTGTTTTATCATCATTTTATCAACAAGCATATGCATATTTGAGGGTTTATTTAAAATTGACTAATGATATGTTGATTGAAACCTGTAGGATACATTATTTTACCTTAATTTTGGTCTAAAAGATGAGGGTTCTATTCTGTGTCATATTCTTTTTCTTTAGATGTATCTCATATTTTACTTGGGTATCCATGGATAAAGCAATATCAAGCAACATCATCTATGTCATGCCATCAAGGTATCAAATTTGTTTGAACACTAGTAAAGAGGTTACAATTGCAAGAGATCCGTATATGCCTTTTATTTTAGATTAAGTCATTTAACCTTAAATAATTTTAAGAACATACATAAGGATCCTCTATATAAGTGCAAGGATTCTTTGCCTAATTTGTAAAATTTTCAAAAGGAATAACAATGGTGGGAAAATCAAGACAAGATGCAACAATTTAGAATTCCTAAAGAGTTTTACAATTATTAGAGCCAAAGTAGGTTATATGTAGGTTTTATATTATAAAATGATTCAAGAATCTATAAGGCCAAAAGAACCATAAGCATTGCAAACTTTAGTTTAGAAGCATAAGGGATTGGATATTTTCATTCCTAAACATGGTTTTCATAAAAAAAATTACTCATGTAGCAAACACACTATAGAATTCACAAAGAAGGTTAGGGTTTTTAGCTTCATTTGTTATATGGAGATATTTTATTGTAATGTACGTAATCAATGATATGATTCTTGATTTTTTATAAGATTTAATATTATAACACCTTAACAAATCAAGCTATGACTTTCATGGTTCACTCCTACATGTATGAAATTTGCATTTTCATCTACAAGTTTGACCCTAAATTTGTAGTTTTAAAATTATTTTTTAGACTATGTTGAGAGCCATTATAATTTTTTTTGCACTAACTTTCGGAGGAAACTCATTTTTCCTTACTCAAACCCTTGGATTATGCAAAATGGGGAAGCAAAATACTATATTGAAAATGCTTTAAAAACTTCCAAACAAGTGCAATTTGAATTCAACAAATTTTAAAAAAATTGCATATAGGGTTTCAAAATTAAACAAATACATGCATTTTGAACTCTAAAAAAATGGAATTTTAAATACCTCATGCTCAATAGTGGTCAATATGCGAATTGGAATGATGAAGTTTGAAGAGAGGAACCGAAATTTGCTTTCGCCGGTGAGAGAAACTTTCTTGGGTCACCATTACAGATTATGTTCGCTGCACACAGGGAGACAGTGACTGGTAAAGTTCACAGTAAAAATGTGAAAATGAAAGCATTTTTTTTGTTTTAGTCATATTCAATGGGTTCGGCCGAACCCAGGTTCATCCGAACCCATTTAAATATTGTTTTTTTATGGGGGCGGTGATTGGTTCGACTGAACCATTTAATTGGTTCGGTTGAACCATAGGGTTCGGCCGAACCCATTTGATATGAAGAATGGGAAAAAGTCAAAATTTCCTTCCTCTTGAAAAGTGTAAACCACTTATGTGGCTTCACCAATCTGTTTGTACAAATGGAGGAATTTGGTCCTTTGCCCAATGAAGTGACATTTAATGCAATTATTGATGGACTGTGCAAAGATGGCAGGATGGACGAGGCTTGGGATTGTTTTAATAACATGTCCAGAAAGGGTTTACAGCCAAATGTATTTACTTATAATTCTTTGATATGCAGCCTATGTGAATTGAATGAGTTGGAAAAGGCTCAAAAGTTATTCAAAGATATGCTAAAGAAAGGTTTCTCTCCAGATGTTGTAAATTATAACACTTTGATCGGTGGTTTATGTCAGAGTAACAGGGAAAAGGAAGCATTTACGCTTCTTTCTGAGATGGAAAATAGGGGACAACATCCTGATGTAATTACATATACTACACTAATATGTGCATTCTGTAGAACAGGAGACATGAATGTTAGAATCACCAAGATCACCTGCATGCAAGATCGATACCTGTCACATGCAAAAGATATGAAGAACGAAAAAGCAATGTTCTCATAAAACCTCTCTGTGAAAATGCATTAAGAGAATCCAATTATTACAATGTGATCAATCCTTATGAAGGAGATCAAGAAACCCTAAAAAGGGAAACCCTAAATGAAACCCTAGTGTGCACACTTAATAATTAATAATTAATTATTAATGTGCCTAAGTTTAGCTTAATCAATAAAGAGGAATAAGTGACTTAATTAATTAATCAAACATGTGATGTAATTAATTAAGCATAATAACTTATTACTCTAACACCCCCCCTTAAGATGAACTTAGGAAGAAGCTAAAACACTAGAATAGGATGCATGAAAGCAAAGATGGGTCCCGGCAACGAGGCCTGATCAGGTACCCATTTACAATGCAAGAATGAGTAAGAGAAAGGAAAAACCTAGTGTGTTTGATTAATTAAGCATAATAACTTATTACTCTAACACCCCCCCTTAAGATGAACTTAGGAAGAAGCTAAAACACTAGAATAGGATGCATGAAAGCAAAGATGGGTCCCGGCAACGAGGCCTGATCAGGTACCCATTTACAATGCAAGAATGAGTAAGAGAAAGGAAAAACCCAGTGGGACAAAACCCCCCTTACAATGAGATTACATGCTGCAAAGAAGCACTGGAAGAACTCTGTAGAGTAACACTGGAACCGCAATCTGACAAGCAAGGAAAGATATCTCTGTCTACAACTGAAACCAATACCGGAATCAAAATAGTGTGACAGCAGACCCGATGCCACGGAACACTTGAAAACTCTAAACGGGAACAACCCTAGAATCTATGAAGCAGCAAGAAATTATTGAAAGATGTATTACTGAAAACGAAGTGCAAAGATGCAAGATGCACTCTCCCAACTGTCAAAATATCCAAGTAATCGCCAAACAACCCATCGGGCCAAATCTGGACTAACTGATAAACTTGGGACAGATACAGAAAAAGTGTATGGACAGCAATATAGAGCTCCTTAATACCTTTCCAACGCTGCAAACGAGGCAAAAATCAGAGATCGTGGCAAAAAGTTATGAGCTCGGAAGTCCAAAAACAACATCTGACTTCAAACAGAAATAAATGCAGCAAAAAAGTAAAATACTGAAAAATAAACTGCACCAAATGAAAGTGCTCAGAATCAGCTTTCCGGCGATATCTCGTTTGCCCGATTTCAATACCGTATGCCCAAGTTATAGCCAAAAGAAAAAAACTACTCTTTTAAGAAAAACTAGGGTTAGGAGGGGGCAAAGAGGGGTGTCGTACGGCTGGCATCATCCTGACGTCATGCTGATGTCATCAAAATGTGAGCATAAATTTGACGGCCATCTGGCCGTCAGCGCAAAAAAATAGGCCCCCTGCAAAATGAAAAATTTTTGGGCCCTTGGTCTTGCATGTGACCGCGGGCTGGTGGAGCAGGGGTCTGGTGCAGGGGCAGAGCCCCTGGTTCTGCATGTGGTCCTGTGCTGGGGGTTGAGAAACGCCGGGGGCTGGATCTGGACGTCTGTTTCCCATATGACCGCCGGCCGCAGAGAATAAGCCCTCAGGGGCTGGCGAAGGGCCCGGCAGCGGATCGGTGGAAGAGAGGGCCGGTGGCGGCGTTTGGGTGGCCGCCGGGCAGCGGAACCCTTCTGAACTGGGCGCGCAGAAACAGTGAGGAATTTTGACTATTTTTTCACGATTTTCAAGATTTTTTGCCTTGATCTGCTTGCTGGGGAGGCCGTACGGCCCCCCAGACAAAAAAAATTTGCCTCCCGACCAACTTCACCAAAATCGACGATTTGACAGGCGTTTCTAGGGTTTTGGGACGCTGCGAACGCGATGGCGGCGTCCGTTTGAGCCCATTGTGTCCCGAAAAGATGGCTACCCCCAGATCTTGCAGAACAGATGCCTGTGGAAACCCTTGCACCCGAAACTCACGAAGAGGCCATATCTTCAGATCACGAACAGGCAGCTGCAGGTCTGGAGCTCTGATACCATGTTAGAATCACCAAGATCACCTGCATGCAAGATCGATACCTGTCACATGCAAAAGATATGAAGAACGAAAAAGCAATGTTCTCAGAAAACCTCTCTGTGAAAATGCATTAAGAGAATCCAATTATTACAATGTGATCAATCCTTATGAAGGAGATCAAGAAACCCTAAAAAGGGAAACCCTAAATGAAACCCTAGTGTGCACACTTAATAATTAATAATTAATTATTAATGTGCCTAAGTTTACCTTAAGCAATAAAGAGGAATAAGTGACTTAATTAATTAATCAAACATGTGATGTAATTAATTAAGCATAATAACTTATTACTCTAACAATGAACATGGTAGGAAAGATGTTAGAGGGGATGGCAAAAAGGGATTTGAAACCTAATGAAGTGACATACACCAGTCATTAATGGTCTGTGTAAAGTAGGAGATCTTTGTAGGCACATTCACTTATGAGTAAGATGTTAGATGAAGACTTGACTCCTGATGCAGTCACTTATAGCAGTCTGATTGATGCCCACTGCAAAATTGGTAAAATAAATAAGGCCTTGAAGTATTTTATAAACATGAAAGCGATTGGTATTACTCCAGATGTTGTAACCGATAATATATTAATTGATTCTTTTTGCAAGGAAAACAAACTTGATATGGCTTTCTCAATGCTAAATGAAATGAGAACAAAGGATTTGGTTCCAAATGTTGTCACATACAATATACTATTGTGCACTTTTGGGCAAAGACATGACCTTGTAAAAACATGTTGGTTGATGGATCAAATGAAGAAAGAAGGCTGTGCTCCAAGTGATGCAACTGTCAAGATACTTGGCTGGCTGGTTGATGTTGGTCAAATGAAAGAATTAAGCGACTTTGTAAATGATGATTCTTTTATCATTTCTAAAGGAGCATAACTCTTATGCCTTGATAAGTGCTAGCCATATCAAAATCGATCCTGCATGTATATTTCCCAGCTAGCAATTGATATTTATGCACTCATTTTAGGGTCACTCGTGTATAAAACCATACATTTGTGCAAGGATGGGAAAGTTGCTTAGATAATGTTAGTTATATTACTTTCTAGAAGATAATTTTTTTTTTTGTAGTTGAACAAGTTAATATGAATATTAAAACTACTAATTTTTTTATTTTATATTAAGAATATTAAAGGAATTTTTTAATAAGAATAACATATTATAAATATTAAAAATAATATTTATATTGTAAATATTGCACTTTTTATGTTTTGTTTATTAATTAGCTGATAGGCTATATATAGTGGGAGATTTCTAACGTAACCCTCTCTCACGTGGGAAACAACTCACTGCAAAACAATTTTTCTGGTTGTTTGCCATTTTAAAATGTAACGCAGAATTATTAACGGTTGGACGCAATAGTAAATGCAAATTGATTTACGGATGGTGAGTTGTCCTCAGTAAATGCAGATACATTCTTGGGATAAATATTTGATTTGAATGGATCTCGTTACATATTTTATTTACTTTTAATGTATTTCCTCCGACTTCATCACCGCCTAGAATGTTTCGCCGCCTAAAATGTCTATAAACGGATTGCATAATGTACATACAAATCGACATTCAGAACAGTTACTTGCCCTGGTCTTAGTGAGTATTAAAAAACAAAAACAAAAAGTAACATTAAAAAATAAATAAATCTAGATACAAAAAATATGACTATTAAAACTACTACAATTAAGTTATAATATATTAAAAATATTAAAGGAAAAATATTATAAGAATAACATATTATAAATATTTTCCCCCCATTAATGGGGTCTCTAACACTCAAGCTAAGGCTGTTGTGAGAGCTAGAACGACCTGGAAACCACTAGATGTGGGTTGGACCAAACTTAACATTGATGGTGCCTCTAGAGGCAACCCCAACCCCTCAGGTGTGGTTGTATCCTATGAAAAATTGCAAAGGGGAGACAGTGAAGGAACTCAAAGTTCGCCTCTCGTAAGGCACAAACAATGTTGTTGAATTGAGGGTCCACTACTATGGTTTGGAATTAGCAGTTAGGGAGAAAATAAAGATGTTGGTTATCAAAGGGGACTCCCAAGTTATTATCAATGCCTTAGCGAAGGGAGGAATCATGAACTGGAAACTTAACAAAGTCCTTGCAAGATGTCTCGAGCTCCTCCAATGCTTTGATGATTACAAAATCAAGCATATCTATTATGAGGGCAACAAAGAATCCAATGCATTGGCCAATGAGGCCGTTGACGACATCACTTCTACCTCGATGTCACCAATCATTATGCCCAAGGTGGCTGATCGGGAGGTACTGACACTTCCCATGTCCCTCTAAAGTAACAACTATCCACTTTTCGTGTTTCACATGGCAAGGTGGCGGTGCAATACTACACAAGTGAGTTGGCTTGTGTTGCAAGTTCACCATAAATAAATATGGAGTGTGTAAAGGATAGTTATAGAGGATGGTAGGATTTGGCATGGATTTTCTCCTCGCATGGGGTGTGGGATGGTACGTACGGCCATAGGCTATATCTTTGTGGTCGGGTGTGAAGCCAACCATTGGTTTCATCAATTGCTATCTATGGTGCTTGACGAAGATGGATACCCCCATTTGGCTCTCTTGTTCATGTCGATAGATGACCTTTTTAGGCGACATTTTTGACCAGCGACTGAAGGTGGTGATGAAGGCCATGAAGATGGTGGTGATGAAGGCCATGAAGGTGGTGATGAAGACATAGGGTCAACATTGATATCACGCCTCGCTTTGTGGCCTCCCTCTCAGACCATGGAGAGCTCAAGGAGATGGTGCGGGAGATGGTCTGCACAATTTCCAAGAAAGATAATTTGAAGGGGTTGGAGGATGTTTTGAGGGTGGCTTGCTATGGTTTTAGTGTCCTATATGATCAAAGGATATACAAAGGGTGCTTGAGGAAGGCATCATGGTGGAATGGCTTCCCTTCCTCAACAACTTTTGCACCAAGACCCTGATGCAACACAGGGCCATTGCTGAGAAGGGGAGCCAATTCTTAAAGAAGGTCTATAACTTGGAGTCGATTGAGGATTTCAAGTGGTTAAAGGAGTTTGATGAAGCTCCTGGGGTGGGAATTTAAGTGTTTCTGTTCTTTGTGCTATGTGAATATTGCTAAGAAATATATATGTATGCTATTTTGGCTTTGATCTCAATGTGAATACATGTTAGTATGGCATCAAATTGTAATAACTCCTTGTTTTGCTAATATATAATGCAGCTATGTTATTCGTACGAATAAAAAAACATATTATAAAAATTAAAAAATCAAAATAATATTATATTTTAAATATTGCACTTTTTTGTTATGGTTTTAATATTTTTTATTATTAAAATTATAATTACTAAAAATTATTAAAATGAATTTCACTTCTTAATAACAGGAAGAGATGAAAATGATCACATTTCCATGAACTCTATATTTTTATTTTGTGTTAAACATCTAATGTCCCAATGTAATTTAGATTAAATTGGAGATTCTAATGTTGAAATTGTAATTATACTTGATGTTTATGAATTCTTGTATGGATTCAATGATTTATGTTATATAATTGATACTTTAATTGTATATATGTTGAGTAATTAAAAGGTTATGAACAAATTGGTTCCATTTCAATTTACGACATGGTTGCATTTATACATGTATGTTATCTTTTGGACTAATTAGGTACTAACACTCTTGTGGTAACATGTGTATGAAAAATTGGAATGGTTTTGCAAGGGAAGGGTGCAACAATAGCAAATATATCTTAAGAATGTTCTTGATGCTATTTAACCCTTCTTTTGAATCCTTGGGTTGAATCACAAGTAGATGGATCATCTCATTATGAATACCTTGCTAGACATAAGTTGTGAGCCTCGTCACTACACTCTAGAATGATAACCAAGTAAACTTTTTACCTCTTCCTAGATGTTCTATAAGAGTTATAGATAGTGGGCAAGTGGATTCTTTGATTCTATCAATCGAGTATCAACAACCTTGCTTTGAGAATCAACATCTTTATCTTAACTAACTATTATGGTGTAAAAATAATAGAAAATATAATTGATTATGACTACAAAAAATATATATATGTATGTATATGTATATATGTATATGCATATATACATATACATACATATATTGCTTGTGTATGTATGTTAGTATGTATGTGTGTGTGTATGTATGTTTGTATGTATGCATGTATTTACATGCATACATATGTATGTGTATGTATGTGTGTATGTATGTGTGTGTGTGTGTATGTATGAATGCATGAATGTATGTATGTATGTATGCATGTATGTATGTGTGTGTATGTATGTAAGTATGTACATATATACATACAATATGCATGTAAATACATATATACATACACATACATACATACATACACACACACACACACATACATACATACATACACATAAACACAAATTCTTATATATGTAACATGGTAATTATTAAATTATTAAATATTATAAAAAGGGGGGAAACATAAAGATATAGTTGGGAAAGAAATAGAATAAAATAAAGTAAAATGGAAAGGAAATGAGAAAGAGCATGGTATCCTTTTCACTCAAAATAGAATAGGAGGGGAAATTAATGAATGGATTTCCCCTAAAACAGCTGGGAGACAACTATTAGAATGGAGGAATGGTGTAAGGGAAGGGAGGGACAATCGTACCATTAATAAGGAATGGTATCCCACCCATTTGGGGAAGAAATTTGTAGGGAGAATAACAAGATTGTGTAGGGAAAAAGAAACACCCCATGATCTCATTAAAAACATGTATGGGGAAATATTTGCAAGAAGGTAGAGAAATGTGAGGGAGAGGGTCAACATGGCTTGTGAAAAGCTAGGAAGGGAAATTGGAAGTTGAGTGTGGTTATAGGGAGTAGTTTATAGGGCCATTTAACCTCCAAATAATGCATTGTAGATATAACATTCGAATGTTTTCACCTTTTTTCTTATTACTATCCGATATATCTAAAAAGATGACTAGTTTGACCAATTTCATACTCCATGCCTACCTACAATGTTTGCAAATGTAATCTCATCTTGATTAACATATACCTACACAACACTATTACACATGTATTATGCATCTTACCCTAGACATATGTTTGTTAAGCTTGAATAAAGGACGACAAACAAAAGTTTGTAGCCAACTCTAGTTGCAAGAATGTTATATTATGAATTATTCTCTTTAGCAACTAAAATAAATTCATGATAGGAAAAAATAACTAAAATCATATAGTGAGAATTACTCTCATTGTAGTTATGAATGTATTCTCCACAATAATAACTACATACTCTTCATTTATTTCCATTGTTGATATAATGTTAAGGGCATATTTTAATTAGCCTCATTAATCTATAAATGAAAAAAATACTAAACCAAAGAAGCTATTGGTGAGACTCTATTAATTATTCATATAACTTTCAAAGAGACAAGACTGTTATAACAAATATAAAAGTCGGGGAATAGTGGAAACACATCAAGAATCCTTATCATATTGTTGCCTAGAAATGAGGTTGTAAATACAATATTAAAATAATTAGTGTTTTATAAGGAAAAAATGAATGCAAAATGTTCTAGTTATTCCTATCCCTATTTACCCATGTAGCTAGTGTGAAAATAAAAAAATACCATAGAATGTTCACTAGCTCTTAAATAGGTGGGAAGAAAATCACCTCATTAAGAAATCGATGATCCATTTAGTTATAAGCAATAGCCTTTGGAAATTGTGTCGCTATCTAACTAGGATAGTAGTGGTTGATATAACTTGATAGAGAAGCACATGTAAGTTGGGTTTACACAATCTAATGACAAGTGTAATATCCTAGATATAATATTTTATATTATTTATTCTATTTCAATAATTAAAAAGGGTTAGCTTCATATAAAGTATAAATGTTATTGATGACTATACATTGTGCAACACTAAAATTATATATGCAATGGAAATGAATAACTATTTATCCACTATTTGGCCTTCTAGGAGCTATATTCAATACCACAAAATTGGCTTTATTCCTTATATAATTCAACCTTCAATTGATCTAAATTGAGTCCTTTTGAAGTAGCTAGATTGCTAATGTTTAGGAAACAATGAACAATCACACTCCTAAAGTAATATTAAGTTCAATCATAAATCCAAACTATTATGAGTTATACCCTATAATTTTTGCAAATGATTCTATCTCAAAGAGTTGCATATTAAATATGAATTGCAAATCTAATTCACAATGCTTTAGGATATTTCAATCACCCAACTAAAGTAATTGTTATGAAACACACTCTCTAATCGAATGATCAATTTTCCATAAGTTCTTAATCACAAGACTTTTAATCACCAAAACTGGTAGAAGAATCATTTGATTTGATTAATATGAATCATTGTGAATTTGAATATAAATTGGCACTATATAAGATTCATGAACCACTATGATCTTGAGTCGAAGGATTTCAATCAATGCTATGGATATGAAGATATTTGAAACCCAACCACTGTAATTTCACTTTTCTTATTACTTTGAAGCACATATGCAATCCCTAAGTGATATTGTCCCAACTTTAAATTAGGGTTTTTTGTCCACTAATCCAATGATGAAAATTAGGGGGTTTTTGCTCTTAATTCTATACCTAGAGGGATTTCATCCTTAGGGTATTTGAATCAAAGTACAATGCTCTAACAAGAAGTAGAATTCATATAATATAATTTAGTTCATCAATGTATGTCTCATCCTTGCTTGGCCTCTCTTAAATAGAATTTCCCTCCAAAGGAAACGACTCTTCAAATAATTCTTAATTATTTGAGATGAATTATTATTTAGAATAAACTTTTGTTATAAGTGGCCTTTATTTAATATTTTTTTAGTTCATTATAATTTTATAATGTAACTTTAAAACCTTTTTTTTTGACATTATGACCTTATTTGTATGATAGGTTCTTGGGTCTATCTTGGTTGAATTATTAAGAGGCGATGTTACAATCCGCCCTTCCCAAGATTGCTTTTCCTCAAGAAATCACAAGCTAGGATTCCCCTATAGTTACTAGGGTCCCAAATCAACCTTGGATATTTGTAATTTCCAATTTGTGAACCTCCTTGTGATGTAGTTAGGTTCTACTACACTACTTTGATATAATCACCTGAATTGGAAATTCTACACTAGGTGGTGCTTTTTGCATAGTCTTACTTATGTTCAAAGTTTGTATACTGCAATGGTATTCTTGAAAATTCATTGTTACTATGCTCACTTCAACCTATGTACCAAGATAGTGTTTCAATGCCATAGTAAGGTTGATTCCATATATATGGAGTACCATACCACCCAAACCCATTCTACTACCTCAAAATACCCTTGAGACAAAATACTCATGGATGCCCCACCATCTTAGAGAGCAATAAATATGTCTTGACAATCTTGGAAATTAATCATGATGTACACTCCGTTTTCCCAACCATGAGATGAAAAATTATTGCAATTGTACCCATGTATTCTCTTTCAAAGAAAAGAGTTGCAAGCTTTGTAATTAATACCCACTTTTTAATCAGTTGTTTAATACATGGGAAGATGAATGTTTCCTAACATGTGTCATTTATTTCAAAATTTCTCAATCTCCAATCAGTGAGAGCTTCCCAATGAGGCCTTTCCCTATAAGTATCTTTGAAGTACAACTCCTCTTTGTTACCTTCCTCTAAATATTGATCATACATAGCTCTATGAGGTCTGACAGTGTTCCTATAAGATAGAAAAATCCTCATAGATTTTATCAAACGCAATATTTTAGCAACATAAATATCTCCCTCTAGCATTAGTATATCCATGGATTCACCATTCCCTCTACTAATAGAAGCATGATAAGTAGATGGGTGCCTACAAAAATAATGATGTTTGTAGTAAAATTTAATAGCTAGGAGAAAGATGAAGTTGTGCCTTTGTTGTTACCAAGTATCCTAGATTCCCCAACATGTCTTGGTGTCTTTGTGCATGCCATTTCAGCCTCATGACATTGGTTGACTGTGATTGAATATCAGTATGAAGTATAAGCTCTACCTTTTGATTTTGATTAGCATGAATAGCCTCATAGATGAATGTTTGATTAGCTATTGGTTGACTCTTTTGTGGAAGCACCAATATTATGCTTTATGCCAATGCTTCCCTTTTGATGGAACTTCAATTTTTTCTCTTTGTGTTCCATTCCTGCCCTGCCTTATGTTACTGGTGTTTCATGGTGTTAGAATTTTCCTAGGGTTGGGGGTTTTAGCTTTATTTTCATGTAAAAACCTTAAGTTTATTTTACGCCTTGGTTGGGATCTTTTTCACTATTACGTTTTTGAAGGTTTTTTAAAACAACTTATTTCCTACTGTTTCATCTAGGCTGGGTCCTTTTGGTCTTAATACTTTACTTTCTCTGCAAGGTTTTATTTTCCTAAGTCTTGGTTGGCCCTGTGTTTCATCGTTTAAAAACAACTTATGTCGTTGTTTATCATCCACCTAGTGATGTCCCCTTGTCCTTTTAATAAATGTTTTATTCTATAGAGGGATAAAATTCGCACGACCGTTGATCAACTGTCGTTTGATCTCAGCCGCTCACCACCATCCTGCGATGACCCCACCACACCGCTTTGGTTGATCATGATATCATGGGTAGGCGACATGTGTCCTATCTGGTGAGGCTGAAAGGGATAATGTTTAAGTGACCATTGATCAAATATTGTCAAGATCTATGGTTGCCAACCATCACATGATCATAAATTGCAAGGTCTTTACTGATTGTGATATCGTGGGCAACCGCCACATGTCTCATATGCCAAGGGAATAAGGAAAGCACCTTGGTGAATTAATCTAGTCTTAATACATTAAATAACGGGTTACTAATGTGTCCTTAAGATGCACATGTTTTAAATCAACGGGCATGTTATAATCTTGACAAGAAATCTGCTTGACAGTTAATGATAAGGCTCATGACTGTGTTGAAGGAACAAGATCATCGATGCTCAAGATCTACGATTTCCTGCCATCGTGTGATCATAAGTTGCAAGGTCTTTATTGATTGCGATATCGTGGGCGATCGCCACATGGATTTCCTTGGCAATGTATGTTATGGTGGGCCCTTTATTTCCATGTTGGTGATTGTGTCAGCTTGTTTTTATGGTATTCATTCGATGATTTGATATAATTGAAAGATCGACGGCTCAAATTTAAATTTGCATCAAATATGGTTGGAGTTGTTCGTGTAGCGCACGAGTGAGCTTTAATGGTGGATGAGACACTTGCTGGCATGATTTGATCGAAATAAAATCAATTCTCTTACTTTATTTGTATCACAAGGCATTCAAGTATTTTGTGAAGCATTCTTAGAGCTGAAAGCAAAATTGCGAGTCTTTGTGGCCAAAATTTGGGATTTCTGCAAGCACAAAGTTGTGAGTCAATTTTTGCGTTTCTTGGTTATTTTGCACTTGAATATGGGAAAAGATTTGTTGTACTTTTCATAGGACTTGTTGATAAATGTTCTAGGGCTATAGTTTAATTAAAATTGTGAGAAATTGCAGTGTTTTGTTTTGTAATTTTATGTCTCTAGTTAGTCCTAGTTGTTTGAAGTGTGAAATTGTAAGAAGGCCCTAGTTTGTCCAAGATGGCACCGCCGAAGCAACATTTTGGCCAAATTGACTATTTAAAAAGAAACCTATACAATGATTTCTTGGATTAGTTGCCCTTGTTAACGAATGATAGAAAGAAGGGATTGGTTCTAATGCGAGGGAAAATCTTGGGGGAGGGGTTAGTATATAATTGCTCCAACATAGCCAATGCTAGGGTTCCTCTCATAGGATTGGAAATATTTAGATTGTGGTATGGACAGAGGAATTTTCCTCACCCCTTTTCGAATGGATGGATGTATGATTTGGGGAAGTTGGTGGTGCCAAACATGTTCCCTGATATAGACTTGCTTAGAGCAGTGGCCGCAAGATATGACCCTGTCACACGAGTAATCAAGGATAATGATGGAAGGGTCTTGTTAAGCATTAATAGAGATGAAGTCCAATAGGTTTTTGATTTGATTGAACCAAATGAATATTTGGTTTCTATTGATCTTGAGGAAATGAAGCAGGAATATGCAAAGTTGAAGTCTCTTTTCAGAGCTAAGTTGCTTCCACCTCATTTGGCCAGGGTAGGAGGTTCGATATTTCACATCAGCCCCAGTGACCAAGAACCTTTTAGATTAAACTGTTTTGCAAATCATTTCTTGGCCACTTTTTATTCATTATGCCAGATCTTGGGTTTCAGTCCTGGTATGGTGATGCCCATTGCATACATGCTCATGGGGGTGCAAATACAACACCCTAACTTCTCTGTGACTTATGACTTTGCTTCTTTCTTGGCTAAGAGGATACATGAGGGGTTGTCAAAGTTACAGAAAAATGATACAGGCACACAATTCTTTTGGTATTCTATGTTGATGTATATGTTCTTATGCAAGAATGCTAACTTTTTCTCTGAGAAGATGGAATTGAGGCAATCGGTTGATGGAGAAAGATTGCCAGTATAGATATGGATTGGAGATTTATCTTGCAATAAGGAAAGCACTAGTTATGTGCAATTTAATAATTTCTTTGCTTCCATATTAAAGGCTAGATTGATGGTAAATGTACCTAGGATCCCTGAGGAGTTGCATGATTTCCTCAAACCAAAGGGGAGGAAGCCAGAACTAAAAGTCTGCCATAACTGGTGTGACATTATCCCATACCCGGTCAACATTGTTTTAAGAGTATATGGTTTTTAAGGAACCCTCCATATACTACCATACAATGTGCCACCAAGAGTGGGGTTTGCAGAAGTTATGTGGCAAATAGGTTGTATCCGTGAGGACAACCTCACTAGGAGGGGTAAGGGTACTTTTTCCCCCGATTATACAGTGGTGTTTGATTTTGACTTTTCAAAAGGATGTTGGGTGCATTTTGAGAAATTCTTTGAGGATCACCATTTGAGGTGTGGCCCAAAGAGGCAACATGATCCCGAGGGTTTATTTTCCATTTTTAGACAAAGAATAAAGGTTGGAAATTTTTTGCATGAGTTCAACTTTCCTGAAGACCTAATTAGAAATGATTTTGACTTAAATAAGCAAGAGTTGAACAAGGAGAAATGGATAGCTTATGATAAGCTATTAGATATTGTGCACAAAATGGATCTAAAGTATGATCCATTGTTGGAGTTCAGTCCCTACCATAAGAAAATTGATTTTATGATGGAGAAATTCAAAGAGATTATGGGCACCTTGAGGACCAAAAATATAAATTTAGAATTGAGCCTGGGTGTACAAGAACAAGGTGCCAGACCAATTGAAACAAGTCCAACATATCAACCTACAGGAAAAAGGCCCATTTACAGGAGGAAAAAGGATGGTAGTAGTGATGAGGAAGAAGTGGATAGAAATGGGAAGCAAGTAATGAAATTGCCTTCATAGCCAGGTCCAAAATTCAAAGTGCCTGGGGAAATTAAAATCATTGATTTAGAATCATCACCAGAAGATAGTCCTGCATCACCACCATTTGAGCCAAGACCTAAGAGGCAAATAATTGATCAACCACAAGAGGATTTGATGGATGAAATTGTTGTTACTGATCCTGACACGCAGGTTGGTATGCCTTCCCCTCCTAGGCCAGCTAAATTGGTTTTATCCAATTTGGATATGAAAGGAAAATGTGTACAAGATGCAAGAATGGAGGCATGCAAGGAATTTCTAGATGACAATGCATTTGTAAAGACTCTTGTATTCTTGCAATTGGTATGAAGGATGAAATTTGAAGAATATCAAGATAAATGTAAGGAGAGAAGAGAACTAAGGCCTGGCAGGTCAGACCAGGAGGATGATGAGGAAGTGAAAGTTGAATTAATGAAAGAATTCAAGAACATCACTCCTGAGGAAGGTAGAAAATCGGTGAGTCAGGCTAGTGTAATGATTTTTCTTGAATGGGACATTGCAGATGTTGTAGCATTTAATGCTATTCTAAATTCCAAGCATCCCTTGCAAGACTCTGAAGAAGAGGTCAAGGAAACACTACAAGAATCTGCTTTTAGTGAAGAGTATGAAACCTTGATAATTTGGGCATTGGCCCCACAAGGGAGAAAGCCATATTTTTTTAATATCAACCCAAATTTAAGAGGAGGGCTAATAATAAAGAGAGCTTCAGAGACCTCAACTACTAAGGCCACTGATTTGACTGTGAATGTGGCTAAATTATCCCAAAAGACTGTTGAAAGGGAGGAGGCCAAAAAGAGGAGCCTAATGGAGAAGTATAACCTTTTGATTGAGGAATACAACAAGATGCAGCAGAAGAATGTTGAGCTACAAAATGAGGTGGAAAGGTTGAGGTATAAACAGATTAGGGAGACATCAAGTGCTCCAGGGATCAGTATGTTACCTTCCACATCAGGGCCAGTGCCTCCTGCTTCTCCAATTGTTTCTACACCAAGGTCTCCTAGTTAGAATCCTTCCTTCACCCCTTCTTTAGAGGAAATTGATGAAGAAATAGAATGCTTTGTGGATCCTACAAAGAAGTAGCTTATGCACAAAATTGATGAATTATAGGCATCTTTGAAGATAAGTGAGGAAGGATCTCTTTCAAAGCAAAGGGAGATTGTTACTACTGTCTTGAGACATTTAAATGAGAGGGTTGATAATAAATTACCATCTGTACATTCTTTATATTCTTTATTATTAGATGCAATAAAGAATATTGATAGGGATCAGGAGGTAGTGATACCACTGATTGAAAATTGGATCCCTAGGGCCAGT
Organism: Sequoia sempervirens; assembly: GCA_007258455.2. Lineage (NCBI taxonomy): Eukaryota > Viridiplantae > Streptophyta > Pinopsida > Cupressales > Cupressaceae > Sequoia > Sequoia sempervirens. The sequence continues at coordinate 21,151 of VDFB02080275.1, forward strand.
GATTTAGATGTGATGTATAAGGCCTCAAGGTTTGATACAAGTAATAGGCCCCAATCATTAAAGCCTACTCAAGTATTAGTTAAATCACTACAAGGTTTTCAGACCCTACCAGATGATTTGAGTAGGAAGATCAGGGAATTGGTGAAGAATTTTAATGATTGGGGTAACACATTGTTACCTGATATAATTGATGAGCAGGGGAAAGTCAAGACACTCCAACAATGGAAGAATCAAGCATGTGAGGTCATCAATGATCAAATTAAATTAATTTGTGATGACTCAGATTATGATTTGTTGGTGAGCTATATGGATAAAATCATTAGTTCCAACTCAATTTTAGAATCTTTTGAAAGAGATGCAAATCAGGTAGTGGTAAAATACACACCTTATAGTACCAAGGTGAATGAGGTGATTAGTTTTGACTGGACGACTAATGAAGAATACCATAAATGGGTAACTAAATATTTGAATAAGGAAGAGTAAAAGGAATGAGTTACTAATGGGTGGTAAATCAGATGTTGCAGTTACAACAGTTTCCAGTCTTGCTTCGATGGCAGTCTTGGTGCGGGATTCTTATGATTTTTTATTGCTGCATCAACTTTTCTCAGCATGCACGATGAACAAGAATATTCTCTAGGGTGATTGTTGTTGTAACGATTTTTGGAATATCACTAGGTGCTTCAATTGGCTAGTGACATGTGTACTTTCTGGCCCAATGCTTGTTTGCTCCTTCATTTTCTATAAGAAGGATTTCAAGGCTAGAAGTACTGGTTAGTAAGTTAGATAATTTTTGGGTCGAGTCTAGGTGTACTTGCAGAGCAAATTGTAAAGTTCGATGGTTTTAGAGAAAAATGCAATTTAGGTTTTGAGTCATTCTATAATAGGTTTTGGGTTCATGGGGATTTAATGTTGTATAAAAGTACTATCATTTGAGTTGAAATGATAAATTCAAGCTCATGTCTCTCCATTGTACATGCATATCCAAACTTTGAATAAAATAACTAAGGGTTGTTTCATTCATCTCACTATTGTGGTGTGTATGATTCTATTTTAGCTTTAATTCAAGGAATTAATTAAAATGTTTGAATGAGATTATAGGTGGATATGTTCTGTATAAGGATTTCATAAGTAGTATTGAGTTAGAATACATATTGATGAGATTACAATGCAACGTCGTCAAGTTTTTTATATGTTGTGTTAAATCTATCATATACCCTTAGATGCTTATGAATTTGATTCCTCCAATGGATAAATGGCACTGATCTAAGTTGTAATTACCCATATGATTCAGTATTTGTTTGTCTTTTCCTAGAGCTTGCTACAAATTGCAAATAAATGACTATCTTATACTGTGGATTGTGTAGTAATTATCTCATGCTCCAAATAGTTGATATTATCGATGAATAGCCAATTCTATTTGATATTATCCTATCATGTTGAGCTATTAAGTGAGATTATCTATTATTGTTAATGTTGTTTATAATAATGGTGCAAAGATTGTAAAAGCATTAAGTGATCACCCTCCCAGGTCCTACAGAGCCCAAAGTGTAGGAGGCTTTTGAAGTCCTCGGTAGTTGGTCCAGGTCCTTCAAGCTACCCTTGATTGGAATTGGCAATTCCATAGGTAGATTAGAAGATCAACTTGGTTACATTGTAAAATGGAACCAACACCTTCCTCCCTAGTTATCCAAAATGTGAAACATAAGAGCATTATAGTTTTGGACTATGGATGGTATTGGCTATCCTAGAATAGTGATGGAGATAAGTTCCTCCTCCCCATTTCCAATTATGACAAAAAAATATTTAGTTTACAATAGATTTCCTTCATAGATAGGTGGTTAGAGTATGTTCTTATTATAATCCTATAAACTAATTGTCATATGCTATATATGAACTTACATGCATTATTGTGAGTTTTGTTGGATGATTTTACATTTAGAGAAAGGGTTTAATCCAATAAATATCATAATAGGAAGAGGAAGTTTTGTACCACTTCCCTTTCTAATACTAGCAAGAGATCCATCACTAGTTACTCCTTGCTTACAAAAATCCATTCTTATGCACCATCCTTTATCAGGTAGTCATCCTAGAGATATGTTATGAAATAATATGCTCTACTCAACCCAAGTATTATATAATTTCTTCTCATTCATATATCTGAAATTATGTTTGTCTTTCAACTGCCATTAGGAAACACCAATATTAGCAAAATAATATATATTCTCCATGGTAGATTTAGGCCTTGAAATTTTTTAGAAGATTAATCTTTACTTAGTAAAGGTTATTCTTTAATTGTAATTATTTATTAACTTGTAGAAATATTCCAAAGGAATCCCTACAAGTCTTATCTTTTTGTCTTCTCACATATGTGTGAGGATGACTCATTTTATTTTTAATTCCTTTATTAAGGAATATTTGTAGCCACCTCCTTAAGAGGTTTTTGACACATTGCACACACAAATGAATGGTGGCATTCATTGAGTTGGGAGTTACATTCTAACTCCTCTTCTCACCTCTATTTATTGAGGTGCTTCTCCTCCCATTCTTCATATTCAAGCAAGCAAGCTTAAGGCTTAAATGCTCTCTCTATCATTCTTAGGCATTTTTGTCTCTTTTTCATTTGGTGGTACTTGGTTTGGCTTCTCTATTTCTTGGTAATCTCTTTCCTTCAAACAATGCTCATTAGTTAGACTTTTCATTGCTCATTTATTTTTCCTTTCATCGTATAGAGCTTTGTTATTACTAATCTTGTGAGCTACATTGTTGAAGGTTTTACCAAGTTTTAAAAGCACACCATTGGAGGCACTCTCAGAGAAAAAAGAGAAAAACCAAAAGTCTAATCTTGTTTTTTGTTTGATATATTTCTCTTTCTCTCTCTCTCTTTGTATCATTCTTAGGCATTTTGCCTCCATTCATAATATTGGAGTTTTTTCTTGTTTTTTCCCCTTATCAAATTCATGTGTCTCCTTTACATATGGTGGTGCTTCGTTTTGCTTCTTTATTTCTTGGTGTAGACATCAAAAAATTGTCTTCTTAGACACCTTGTATCATGTTTTTCCCTAGGTACCCATGTCATCATCTAATTAGTTAAATAAATTTTATTTATTTGACTAATTTTATTTATTCCCTTCCCATGTATAATTTATGAATTCCTCTAATGTTAATTAAATAATTTATATTATTTAATTAATTAAATCATTTCCATCCATTCCTCTAATGTTATTTAAATAATTTATACTATTTAATTAATTAAATCATTTCTATCAATTCTTCTAATGTTAATTAAATAATTTATATTATTTAATTAATGAAATCATAAATCCAGCATTAATTAAATAAATCAATTATTTATTTAGTTAATAAAATCTTAAAAATATCTTCTCGCTTTCTTTCCAAAATTGAAACTCATGTGCATCTAATTAATTTATTTAATTAGATAATTCATCAATTATCCTTCTCATCTTTTTCAGGATTTATTTCCTTTGAAAGAGAATCAAAATCTTTCTATCTTTTCACATCTTATCTTATCTTGTTTTAATTCCTTTAAAACAATAAATCGAAATCTTTCTATCTTTTGAAAATCTTATCTCATCTCATTGTATTTCCTCTTTTGTCAAAAAATCAAATCCTTATCAATCTTATCAAATCTTATCTCTGTCCACATCGAAACTCTATAAATCTAACTTTTCACAAGCCATTTGGATCACATTCTTCAAACATCCTTATGTTGTCAAAATCATTCTTCTATCTTCCATCCATCGCCATCTATCATCTTCATCATGTTGTTATGCTGCAGAATTGAGCAACCAACATTTCTTCAACAATCAACCTTTGAAATCTTGCATCCTTCTGCAGGTGGAGAAGAGCCATGGAGATCAATCAACTCTAGTTTGAAAATCGGTTTGCACACTCTTTCTTTATTTTTATTTTCATTCTAGTTTGTACTTCATGGTGCTTGATAGGATTTAATTAGTTTATTTGTTTTCAATGCATTAAACCTTTAGATTTTTCCCTATCTACATTTTGGCACCCAACATGGGGCCTTGCCCCATTTTTAACATTTCTCTGCAGGTTTTCTGACAGGATCTCGCGTTCTGCAATTCGGATTTTAGGAAAAAAATTATGTTTTAGTGCATACAAGGGTTTATGTAGTGCATACAAGGCTTTTAATGGTGCTTTTGCAGGTTTTATTGACTTTGTTTTGCAGATCTATTAGTTTTTTGACAAAACCCCAAGTTTTACCAATTTCTTCATATCTTCTACACAACTATGAATTTTTCTACAATATTTTTACAGAGTCTTTTACATCATCTCAAAAGGCTACAGTAAAAACATTGAGGGTTTATCATCATTTTTGTAGGAGTTATCATAATTTTTTTTTCATAAAATTGGTCTTCTGGACGCAAATCGGCCAAATTTTCAAAAAAATTTATATTTTTGGAAAGCTCTCTAAATTCTAATGGGGGTCTATGTTTTACAGATATAATTTTGAGGTCAAATAGAATGCGAAAAAAATTAATCTTCCTTTTTTGTATGGTTTTTACAAATCCACATTTCTAAGAGCAAAACAAGGAATTTTTCTGACTTCTTTACATTTCTGGAAAGCTCTCAGAAAATTAGCAGGGATCTCTTCTTTGAGTTTTCATTTTACAGATCAATAAAATCATCAAATAATAAAATCTAATTCGGCTATGTCAAAAACATGTATCTGAAATTGCAATTTTCTGATGAGCTTGTTTTTTTCTTTGGCTGCATTATAATATCATTTTTTTAATCTTGTAGGTGAATCATATGGAGCTCAAAAATCATTTGGATCACTCACAACAATAATTTGGAAAGCAAAAATAACCAGGTGCACTCGTTTCATTCTTCATCTCTTAATCATTGTTTGTCACACATTTGGATTTGGGCTCTTAAAACGAATCTTGTTTTCAATCACATATCAAAAATCAAGGCTAAAATTAACCATTGTATTCCATCACATCTTGATTTGCGATCTAAAAAGAACAAGTGTTTGAACAGTTTTACACACATTTCATTTCTAATCTAAGGGAAATTAATCATTGTGAGTGTGAATCAAGTGTGTGTGTGATCACAAACACCTCACTTGGTTTGCTTTTGTCAAACCCTTCATAGGAGGCCTGCTAGGGGATTTCATCACCCCTGGGGACAATCTCAATCAAAGTGTGAATCGAAAGACACGCTTGTTTGGAAGTTGAAATCTTGTCACTTTGAGCTAAGCCCCAAAGAACTTTATACCTTTGGGAAGTGAAGGTGAAGGGTGGGTTACCCCTTTCTCCTGGCTTATTGGCAGGATTTTTCTTTCAAAACATCCTTAGTCAACCTTGTGCAAACTAGCTCGAGACCTAATTGGCCATACCCCACTTGACTAGTCACAGGACTTGTTGTTGTGTATTCAAGTGTTTTCTTAATCATAACATCTAATCTTCAAAGACAAATTTATCATTGTGTTTGGTGTGTGTGTTCATGCATTTACATGTGAAATATTGTGTTTGATAGTGCCCAAGTCAAACTTCCAATAAACACTTGCAACATCATCCAAATCATACAATCTTGTCATTCCATATCCTATCTGGAAAATCATCATCTCTTTAATCCAATCAACAACATTTTACACCATGGAAACATTGGAAGACATAGCAGAAAAGGTTGTTGATATTCTTCACACAGCTAAAACAATTCAAACACCTTTACCCCAACAAATCATTCACAAATTCCATGACATAATACAAGAACTTCAAGCACACAAATCACCTCAATCCAATCATTTGACCATTCAACCAAATCAATCATCTTCATCAAAACCATTTCATCCAATCAAATCAATCAAATCAATCCAAGCCATAATCCAAATGTAATTCAATCCTTAATCCATACCAATCAAGTCGATCAATCTTGTCAAATTATCTAATCACATCCTTTGGTCTTGATCCTAATCTTGTCGTAAACCAAATCAATCAGCATCATCATCAATCAATCAACATCATATCAATGATTCAATCTCAATCAAGCTAAATCAATCTAACTCATGTCTATCTATCTATGACCCATATTAGTGACACGTACTCATCAGACTCATATCAAGTGACCCATATCAATGCACAATCTATCTATTTGAATCTCATATCATCAATTACTATTTGTTTTCTTTTTCAAGAACACAAATTTATCAACAATCAAAACATCATCCTATTTGTATTTCAATCACAAATGCAAATATGTTTTCACATCAATCATCTACTATTTGTTTTCTATCATAGAAAGAAAATTTATCAGATGTCCTATCAATCATCTACTATTTGTTTTCTATCGCAGAAAGAAAATTTATCAACAGTCCTATCAATCATCTACTATTTATTTTCTATCGCAGAAAGAAAATTTATCAGACATCCTATCAATCATCTACTATTTGTTTTCTATCATAGAGAGCAAATTTATCAGCAGTCCTATCAATCATCTACTCTTTATTTTTTTTCATACAGGGGAAACAAAGTTATCATCCATCTACTCTTTGATTTCTATTTTAGGAAAAAAAGTTATCAATCAGATTTTCTATCCATACCAACATGATGACACACCCATTTTTATATCTATTGACCAAAGAAGCAATAAAAACATCATCATTTTTACATATTGTGTTGCTCTAGGGACATGTCGCTCCCCAAAATGATAACACTATCATCATCATCAATCAATCCTTCAATCAATGGTTTACAACTTGGCAGGGGCAATACCTTGTTTGTTTTTGTATCATTTGTGCAAGCTTGCTTGCTTGCTTGTGTGTGTTATCATTTTATCTTGCATTTGTATCAAATCCGTATCATTCTAGCTAATATTCATATCTTGTGTATGTTGGAGTAGTTTTTTGCACTATCCTTTCCATCTAAGGTCACATCATACATGTTGTGCATTAGGACTTTAATGCTCTAAGTTTACTTCCTCATACGTCTAGACAAGGTTGTATTGCACTGGGGCATGAGACACATCGTCACCTTGGTCCTTATACCTTGGTGCATAACGTCTAGTGCTAAATCAAACATCATGGTTTCTCACTTTCATTGCAACATAACGTATCATTCATCTCCTTCGTCTACTTTCTATCTTGCATCATTCATCTTATCCCTCCCTTTATCATTTCATTTCGAGAGCCTACCCATGTTTGTTCAACCCACCTATCCTCTCGAGGGGGCATCATCATTCCATCATCATCCTATCTTTCTATCATTATCCATTTTCTTCTATCCATACCTTAACTTCTTTGAAATGATGTTACTCGACACAAATATCATCATCTCAAAGAGGGGCAAAATGTAGATATCAAAAAATTGTCCTCTTACGATACCTTGTCACAACATCGCATCATTTAGACACCTTGTATCCTATTTTTCCCTAGGTACCATGTCATCATCTAATTAGTTAAATAAATTTTATTTATTTGACTAATTTCATTTATTCCCTTCCTATGTATAATTCATGAATTCCTCTAATGTTAATTAAATAATTTATATTATTTAATTAATTAAATCATTTCCATCCATTCCTCTAATGTTATTTAAATAGTTTATATTATTTAATTAATTAAATCATTTCTATCAATTCTTCTAATGTTAATTAAATAATTTATATTATTCAATTAATGAAATCATAAATCCAGCATTAATTAAATAAATCAAATATTTATTTAGTTAATAAAATCTTAAAAATATCTTCTCGCTTTCTTTCCAAGATTGAAACTCATGTGCATCTAATTAATTTATTTAATTAGATAATTCATCAATTATCCTTCTCATCTTTTTCAGGATTTATTTCCTTTGAAAGAGAATCAAAATCTTTCTATCTTTTCACATTTTATCTTATCTTGTTTTATTCCTTTAAAACAATAAATCAAAATCTTTCTATCTTTTGAAAATCTTATCTCATCTCATTGTATTTCCTCTTTTGTCAAAAAATCAAATTCTTATCAATCTTATCAAATCTTATCTCTGTCCACATCAAAATTCTATAAATCTAACTTTTCACAAGCCATTTGAATCACATTCTTCAGACATCCTTATACTATCAAAATCATTCTTCTATCTTCCATCCATCGCCATCTATCATCTTCATCAGGTTGTTATGCTACAAAATTGAGCAACCAACATTTCTTCAACAATCAACCTTTGAAATCTTGCATCCTTCTGCAGGTGGAGAAGAGCCATGGAAATCAATCAACTCTAGTTTGAAAATTGGTTTGCACGTTCTTTATTTATTTTTATTTTCATTCTAGTTTGTACTTCATGGTGCTTGATAGGATTTAATTAGTTTATTGTTTTCAAACACATTTAAACCTTTGGATTTTTACCTATCTACACTTGGTATTTTTTTTCCTTCAAACAACGCTCTTTAGTTAGTACTTTCTATTGCTCATTTATTTTTCCTTTCATGGTATCAGAGCTTTGTTATTACTAATCATGTGAGCTACATTGTTGAAGGTTTACCAAGTTTTAAGAGCACACCATTAGAGGCATTCTAAGAGATTTAAAGAGAAGAGCCAAAAGTTTAATCTTCCTTTCTGTTTGATATATTTTTCTAACCCTTGTGCAGGATTTTTTATCTAAATATTTCTATGTAATCTTTCTTGCAATATTAGATTAGATCTCTAAAAAAAAATTCATTATATTTTCTTTTTGTAAAAATTTCAATTTTTTTTTTTAAAATTTAACCTTGTTTTAGTTTAGATCTTATTTTTTAAGTAAAAGATCAAATTATTTTAGTTTCAAAGTTTTTTTTTTAAATATTTAAATTTGTCTGGTTTTTTTAAAATAATTAAAATCCTCTATATTTATAATATTCAATACAATTTTATTTTTTAAAACCCTACTATATCTTTTTAATAATAAATATTAAAAAATCAATTACATTAAAATCAAATAATAAATTAAAAAATCATTTTTTAAAGGCTCAGCCTTCTTGATGGTTGTAGCTCCTGTCACCCTTGTTGTGGCCTCCCATCGCTGAGTTACCTCGATTCCTGACCCTTGCTCACGTCCTTCTCTATGTCCCTTAGGGTCGGTCCCATGGAGGGTGGCTTCCTAAAAAAATTCAGTGTGTGTTGTTGAGATTTTTTAGGATTATTTTAAAGTGGGTGATCCCATGAATTTTGAAGCATAGTTCAAGCTTAAAAATTTAAGCTCCTATATTTATGGAAGTTGTGGTCTATGAACTTTATTAGTTTTGCATATACAATTAAGCAAAGTAAATAATTATAAAATAATAAAAATAATTACTGAGAATTTTAAAACCTCATGTGATTGACAAGTGGTAGAAAAAAAAAGTCTAAGCTGGTGAGGCAATTTCTAGGCTCACCCCTTTCGCGCTCGCTTAAATTTTTGAACTAAAAAGTAGGGGTTGCTATTGTTGAGAAAAAGATTCTAATTTATCATGTAGCATTATTTTTTTGGTTTCATGGGACCCCCTGCTCCTTCAAAATAGATCCCGAAGCCCCCCATGAGACCCCACACTTAAACCTTGGTCGCAGCCTTCCCTACATTTCATTCTGTTTTATTTTGTTTTACATCCATTTTAAATTTCCTTAACTGCTCTCAAAAAAATCCCGCCCATTATTTAAGCTATTTTCCTTGCATATGGATAAGTCTCTTAAAAAGTTTTTTAATCTCAAACTCAAAAAGTTTGAGTACCTTTTTTAAATATAAAAACTTTTTCATTTAAATAAAAGCTTTTAGGTAAAAGCTTTTAATTTAAAATAAAAAATAAGAACATTTTTATATATATTAATAACTATTAATTTTAAGTTTATTTGGAAAACTATTACTTTAAAGATATTAGTTTTTGAGTTTTTTTATAGTTATTTTTTCAAAATAATCTTTTGAATTTAATTTTAGAACTTTTAATTAATTATTAATAAGATTTTTTTAAGTTTTAAGAAAAGTCTTTTTTTTTAGTTTTACAAAGGTTATTTGAGTCTAGTTTTCAACTAGTTAAATTATTATTATTCTATTGTGTTAATTTGTTTTATATTTGGAAAAGTTTGTATATTAATTTAAAGGGGCTATGCTTTTTTCTCCAAATTTAACTTCAATAGTGCTATTTCCTTTCTTTAGTAAAGATATTTTGTGCACTTCAATTTATTTAAAATATCAACTTTAATTCCTGAAATTAAATTAAATTCTTCTAACTATCATTCTTGGAAAAATCATATCTCTTTTTAATTTTTTTATTTTAAACATCTTTGGGATGTTGCTATGGGTCCCAAATCGAAGTTCCTAATCTATCTGCATCCCAAGATGAACAAGAAAAATGGAAACTCAAAAATGAGGAAGCCCTTGGCCTCATAGGTATTTCCATGTCACCTAAACTATATGTTCACATTAGGACATACACAACAACCTATGAAGCATGGGACAAATTCAAGACTATTTATGATAGTTCAAATGAATCAAGAAAAAATCAACTTCAAGATTTAAGGTATTCTGATTTTAAATCTATGGATGTTTTTTTATTAAAGTTTGATTCTTTAAATAGTCAATTGCAAGGTTTAGGAGTACAATTGGAAGATCTTAGATCAATTCATCTTATTCTTAGAAATGTCTTCCTAGACAATTTCAACAATTTGTTACTAAAATTCATGCTCAATTAGCTATTCCTTCTTTGGCTACTCAATTAACTTATGATATTTTTCATAATTTATTAAGACAGAAGAAACTAGGTTAATTCAGTTTGGAAATCTTAAGTCTAATGAACATGTTTATTGTCTAATCATAAGCAAAATTTTAAGCATCATTCTAAGCAACATTATAATACTAAACCTCATTATAATAATGACAATGATCTTAGAAAGTTTAACTCTTCTAAGAGACCTCATTGCACTTATTGTAATAAAGATGGTCATTGGTAAAATACTTGTTTTAAGAAGTAAAATGAGAAAAATCCTATGAAGCAAAATAATCAACAACAAAATAAACCTAATAATAATAAGTTTCATAACAATGTTGATCAATCTAGACATGCTTTTACTTGTAGTTTTAATGTTTCTCAACCTCTTGAATGGTTATTCAGGTGCATATCAACATGTTACTTCACATAAGAAGCTTTTGAGTCTATGCAACTTGATATGTCTAATGTTCCTCTTCAACTTGTTAATAATAATACTTGTAAAGTAGAAGCAATTGGAGATGTGAATGTTCCTAATGGTAAATTGCATGATGTTTTATATGTTCCTGAATTAAAGACTAATTTACTTTCAGTTACTAAGCTTTGTCAAAATTATAAAATAGAATTTTACAAAGATATGTGCTATGTTATTGATCCAAAATAAAACAAGGTCATTGCTAATGCTAAATTAGACAATGATAATTTGTTCAAATTTTATGAGTTTAGTCAATCTAGATGCTCTTTAATATCTACCATTGATTTCAATGTTTGGCATGAAAGACTTGGTCATATAAATGCTAACAATATTTCTTTAATGCAAAAACTTAATAAGGTAGATGGATTGCCTAGTATTGTTCCATCTAAAATTGTATGCACAAGATGCATGCGTGGTAAGATGCATAGGGAGCCCTTTCCACATGGCCAATCATGGAGGGCAACTCATAAGTTGCACCTAGTTCATAGTGACATTTTGGGACCTATAGACACCTAAATTTGGACACTTAATTTATCCAAATTTATCCCCTTATTTTCATTAATTAAGTAATATCGCTATTATTTAATTAATATCCTTAATTCTGCCAAATCCCTAAGGTATTTAATTAATAAATAAATAACTTATCTCTTTAATCCTCCTTTTCATCAAATGAATTAAATAAATATGGCATTTATTTAATTCCTCACATGTCACATCCCTTTCTTAATCCTAATTATTCTCCTAATCTCATCATTAGGGATGTGCACATGCCTAATCCTTGATTAGGATGTGTCACATCCTCCAACTTTTGCAAGTTGGCCTCTAATCTCTCTTAACCATCTAACCCTCTTCTAATCATAATTAATTTATGGTTAGGATATGCTCACCCCTAATCATCATTAAGGTCACATCCTCCATAATCTCCCACTTGCCTCTAATATGTCATTAATTTGTCTAATCAAGTACTTGCACAACCTTAATCACTTAATTAGGTCAAACTAATCTCCATGTCACTTATGGAATGTGTCCTAAGTCAACCCTATTAAATGCTTTCTCCTTTTTGAGAAGGCACACATTTCCCCATGTGAATTTTTAGTTCACATTTAATCCCTCAATGCATTTCAAAGAATTTTAAATTCTTTCTCTCATTCCCATGTGGATGTTTGAGGAATTTTTAATTCCTCACATGTCCTCTCACCCACATGTGGACAGGGACCTCCTTTATGAGAAGATCTTGTCCAAATCCCAAGGGACTATGTAGTACCTCCATGTCATGTCCACATCATCTTTTTCAAGCCACTTCACATGCCACATGTCAAGATGTGAGGGCTTGTGAGTTCTCAATTCACCATAGCCCTACATCTTGGCCTTGTTGGTTTAATCTCAACCGTACATTTCTCTAGAGAATTCAAAATTCTCTATAAATCCCCCCTCTTTTCTCTCATTTTGAAGGGGGAGATCATTGTGCTAACCAAACTCTTGCAAATTTTTCACTTGAGCCATAGCCAAATATTTGCACTTGCATCCATTCTCACCTATTTTCCATCCATATTGCATCTCAATCATACATATTTTTCCATCAAGAGGAGCATATATCACATCAACAATCGAAAGGCCAACCAAAAGAACAACTCAATGAGGTAAAATGTTCCATTTTGTTTTGTCAAGCTAATCATTCGCTCAATCTTGAGGTGTTAGGTGTTTAGGTGGTTATTTACATGTTTTGTGTTGCTCCTCATTTTTGGGACCACATTTTCTCCTAATCACATTTTTGGCACGCCTAGTGGGACCCACATAAGGGTCTGTATCTTTCACGTTCTCTATTTTTTTTCACTTTTTGCAGGTGCAAGTTGTAGAGGGGCGGACCCAACCATCTAGGGGAAAACTTGACCTTGAGGGGTGGACCTGACCCGACAAACAGGCAGACCTGACCACCAAGGGGGACCCAACCTTGTTTAGGGGCAGACCTGCCTCCATAGACTCCAAAAACTGATATTTTGCAGATTTTCCATAGAGGGGCAGACCTAACCTGATAAACAGGTGGACTTGGCCTTTAGATAGGTAGATATGACCTTCAGACAGGCAGATCTGACTTGGACTACCTTTTTTAGAAGGTGAAATTTTAGTTTTTAGCACTTTTTTTGGTTGTTTTAAGTGTTTTTGACCTCTTAACGTGTCATGTTTGAGTCTGTGCATGCATCTGATAAAAATTTGGCAAGAAACAAGGACAAGAATCACTAACAAGTTTCCTTACAGGGTTAGTTATTTATCAATTGCTACTTGTTGTTTTGCATAACTTAGGCACATAGTTTAACTAGGGGTGTCAATTAATCTTGTGTGTTGTGTTTGATGGTAAGCTATTTGAAGTATCCAATCCCCTTGCACCATTTGGCGATCCTAGATGATGAGAAATGGTATCTTACCAAGTCCTTTTAGTCACCATTTTTCTCTTCTTAGCGGGACTTGCTTGGGAATTTCATCACCCCAAGGGACGATTACAACCACGCGTACTGATGGGGTATATAAAGGAGGGAGAGTGAAAGTTGTACCTCAATCCAACTGCATTGTAATTGGAAAAATGTTGGGATGATGTGAAGAGTTGGTCTGAACCTCTAATATCTCACTAAGGTTCCTGACTCACGCTTGTAACAGGTTGGTGTTCACGGTTTGGTCCTCGTGTACCAGGTGTATATTGAGGACTCCTTAGCAACCACGTTCATCCTAGGATAGAAGAATTTTTTGGCCATACCCCTTCTACTAGTCTTAGGATTGTTCTTTTTGAAATTTCTTCCTTGTGCGAAACCAGTAATTTTATGTTCAGTTGACTTAGCCATATCCTTTTGATTCATGATTGCTGTATTTTAGGTCCTTTTCCTTAGTCTTCTTTTCAAAACTCAAGTTTAGACCTATCTAGGGGTGGACTTGACCTCCATGGGTGGACCTCACTTGTTCTAGGGGAAAACCTGACCTCTGAACCAACCCCTTTTCAGCCTGTTTTAGCCACTTTTGACCAACTTTTGTTAGACAGGCAGACTTGACCTTCAGACAAGCAGACCTGACCTTCAGACACATGGACCTAACCTTCAGACACATGGTCCTTCCCTCCAAGGTCAGACCTGACCCTTGACCAGTCAGTTTTATCATCTATTTCATCATTCTAGACACTTGTTTCATCGTTTTGCGCTCCTATTTCACCATTTTGATCACTCGTTTCCCCGTTCTAAATATTCATACACCTATTTCAAGAATCCATTCATCATCTTAAACATTCATCCCCTCGATCTGAGCATTCATCGTCCTATTCGGTGTGCCCATTTACCTATCTTGAACAACTATTTTCTGCCTATTTTTAGTTTCAGATAGCTGTTTTTGACCATTTTCAGTTCCAGGGGTGGACTTGACCCATCTAGGGGTGGACCTGACCTTCAAACAACTTTTCTGGTCCCTCATCTATTCATTCCGATTAGCTGTTCACCTATTCTGATCATTTGTTTACTCCTTTTGAGTAAATTTTCACCCATTTCAAACCCTCTTCTATCATTTTAAACTCTCGTTCTACCATTCTGATCATTCGTTTAATCACTCCAAGTAAATGTTCACCCATTTCAAACCTTCTTCTATCATTTCAAACTCTCATTCTACCATTCTAATCTTTCATTTACTCGTTTCGAGTAAACATTCACCCATTTCACACCTCCTTTCCTCATTTTGAATTCTCGTTCTATCATTCTGATCATTCGTTTACTCATTTTGAGTAAACGTTCACCCATTACAAACTTTCGGCTATCGTCTTGAACTCTCATTTTTCCATTTCGATCATTCATTTACTTGTTTCGAGTGAACATTCATCTATTTCACACCCTGTTTCATCATTCCAAACTCTTGTCCAGTCATTCTGATCATTCGTTTACTCATTCCAAGTAAACATTTATCCATTTCGAACCTCCTTCTATCATTTCGAACTCTCGTTCTGTTGTCTTGATCATTCATTTACTCATTTCGAGTAAAATTTCATCCATTCCAAACCTCTATCTCATCATTCTGAGAGTCCATCCATTCCAAGCCACTATTTACTCATTCTGATTACTCATTCATCCATTATGAGCACTCGTTCACTCGTTCTGAGTACTCGTTCGTCTATTTTGAATCTTCCTCCCCTCGTTCCAAGAGTCATTCATCCATTTTGAGCACTCGTCCATCCATTCTGAGCATCCATCTCCTCGTTTCGTGTGCCCGAACAACTATGTTTTGACTGTTTTCACCCAAGGGCGGACCTACCTAACCAGGGGTGGACCTACCCTCCAGGGACGGACCTGACCTCCTCTAGGAGCGGACGTAACCTTTTCTAGGGGTGGACTTGACCTCCTCTGAGGGTGGACCTAACCTCCTCCAGGGGCGGACCTAACTTTTTACAAGGGCATACTTGACCTCCTCTAGGGGTGGACCTGACCTCCTTCAGGGGTGGACCTGACTTTTTCCAAGGGCAGACTTGACCTCCTCTAGGGGCGAACTTGACCTTTTCCAGGGGAAAAATTGACCTCCTCCAGGGGCAGACCTAACCTTTTTCCAAGGGCGGACCTAACCTTTTCCAGGGGCAGACTTGACCTCCTCCAGGGGCAGACCTTACCTTTTCCAGGGGTGGACTTGACCTCCTCTAGGGGTCGACCTGACCTCCTCTAGGGGCAAACCTGCCCTTCAAACAACATTTTCCACCCTCCGTTCAGTCGTTTCGAGCACCTATTTTCCCGTCATCAACACTTTTTTTTAAGTCATCATTTCATCACCAAAATCACATAAGTAATACTTAGAACCTAATTAGAGTCCATATCCATCATCAGATCATCCATCCCAATCACCTAGACTTCGTTTCGAGAGTTTTACTTTTTATGTACATTGAAACTTCCAGAGGCCATAACCTTTGACTTGGGTGACCGTTTGAGCTGAAATTTTATAGGTGGTTGCGTTATGAGGTGGCATGTTCATTTCTTATGGGCCTTGAATCGGTTGGACCCTGTTTCGCCACATTTTTGAGGCCTCAAACGTTTATCTTGACCCTCAAAATCACAATCTAGTGTTTTTTTTTCAGTTTTTGAAAAATCATTTTTGTTAATAACTCAAAATGCATGTCTCAAATTTGGGATGTTAGTTGGAAATTCATCCTATCTTAGTTTTGGGTAATTTTTGGGAAAAAATGGACTCTCAAAAGTATGTCCGTGAAGTTTCCTAAAATGGCAAAATTTGACAATTTTTGAAAATTGCCAAATCTGGAAAAATCTGATTGTCAGCACCTTACATCCTTTAAACCCCAAAACTTGGTGTAGAATCAATCCCATCACATCCTCCAATAATTCTAATCTAGGCTTCAATCTAATCCTAATCTAAGCTTTAATCTAATCCCAATCTGAGCTTAACCAAAATCGTAATCTGAGCTTTAGTCCATCTGCAGTCAAGATCTTTGGCTATCGAAACAAATCTTAAGATCCCTCTCTCCATCTTCTTCAATTATTTCCTATTCATCCTTTCATCCATTCTGAGAGTCATTCTCCCAATTTGAGCATTCGTTCATTCATTCTGATCCATCGTTTACTCGTTTCAACCTTTCATCCATCCATTCCGAGCATTCGTTCCCTCTTTTTTGATCATTTGTTTACTTGTTCCATGTAAATGTTCATCCATTTCAAACCTTCTTCTATCCTTTTGGACTCTTGTTCTACCATTTTGATCATTTGTTTACTCATTTCAAGTGAACGCTCATCCATTTCAAACCTCCTCCTATCATTTTGAACTCTCATTCAATAGTCCCAATCAATCGTTTACTTGTTCCAAGTAATCTTTCATCTATTTCAAAAACTTTATCTTCTCGTTCTAAGAATCATTCATCTATTGTGAGCAATCATTTACTCGTTCTGAGTAGTCGTTCATCCATTTCGTTCAATCATTTACTTGTTTTGAGTATTCGTTCATCCATTTTTTATCATTCGTTCCTCCAATCAAATCATTGTTTTCCCCATCCAAATCCCCTGAACTTTGCCTCAGGTTATTATCCAAATTGACCTAAGTGTCTGATCTGATTTTCATCATCAACATCTGCTTAGGATTGTCATTTGTCCTAAGTCATTTAATCATCATCATCAGCCCAATCAATCTATTTTCAATCTCAAAGTGGATTCGGTGCCACAATCATCCATTTATCCTTTAATCCAATCAATCAATATCCTACATCACCTAGGTAATCTCTGAACAGGGTTTAAAGTCCCTTTTGTAATCCTATTAGTTGATCTTATCAATCATCGATCAATCTTATCCAATCCAATCACATCCCTATCCAATCACCTTCGACCCAATCAATCTACTTCCATCTCAAAGCAGATTTGGTGTCGAGATCATCCTTTGGTAATCAAATCCGATCATCAGAATGATTCCCATCACATCATCCAATCATCCTAATCTGAGTTTTAATCCAATCCCGATCTGGGCTTAACCTAAATCCTAATTTGAGCTTTAGTTCATTCCCATCCAAAATATTTTATCCATCTTGTTTATCCTTTCATCATCATGAATCCTTATCCTCCATCAATAGTGGTCAAGGAAAACCCTAATTACGTCGACAATAATAACAAAATTATTGTCGATCAAGAAGAATATGACATATATCCCCTTGACACTATCATTGCTAGTAAGCTTTCTCCGCCCGCTTTCCAAAATCCAATCACCCCTTCAAGTTATCATGTTATGTCTTCATCCATGCCTAATCATGCTCCTTATGCTACCTTTGACATGGGATATCCAATATATCCATCATATCCTTCATCTACATCATCCTCTTATCCAACACCTGCATCCTCTTATCCTAATCTACCATCACAATACCCCTATCCTAATCCCCCATCCATATCCTCCTATCTCAATCCTTCATCTGCATATACCCACTACCCTAATCTTCCATACCAATTTTCTTAACCTAATCCTACATTCACACCTTCCTATCCTAATCCAACATCCACATCAACTTATCCTAATCTAACATCCACATCTTCTTATCCTAATCTGACATCCACATTTCCCTATCTTAATCTAGCATCTCAGTCTTCCCATCCTAATCCACCATCCCAATACCCTTACTACAATCCACCACCCGCATCCTCATGTCTTAATTCACCATTCCAATACCCCTATCTTAACCCTTCATCTAATCTTCATCCCCCATCTATTCCCAATCCTACGTCCAATTCCATTCCCCCATCTAATCCTAGTCAACCAATCCCTAGTCCTAATCCCCCACCAATCCATAATCCCTCATCCACTCCTACCATGCCATCTCAACCTAGAGTATTCAAGTTTCTCACTCTAGAAGTTCTCCAAGGACTTATAACAAAGAATACATCTCCCACTCCACACCTTGAAGTTGTAGAATCATGCCATCCAAACCCATCATCCATGGTCATTAGTGATGAGACCTTTCTCCACCCAACACCTATGATTGATGATACCACCCCTATCACCACTCAAATCGTCGAAACCATCACATCCTCTTAATCCACTGAGCCCCCATCTCCTACAACCACATCGACTGAATCCATTGAATTCCCACCTCCTACTCTGAGATTCGTCGAACCCATCGACGACACCCAAATCCAATCCACTAAGATCCATTCCCATGAATGTTTTGAATCCTCTATCCCTCCATATTCCCCACTTAAAGAGTCCCACCAAGACTCCATTATCATGCCTCCTGCACACGATGAGTCATGCCAAGAGCCTGATCCAAAGCATGCCAACATATCCCCTTCTCCAGATCAAGATCCTGCCATCCCATCTAGTTCACCTCAAGATCATAGTGCCCCATCCATTCCATCCCATGATCCCCTTGTAATTAAAGATTCCACTTCTCCATCTCCATCGCATGAGCCCACTATCACAAATCCATATCGTATCATATCCCATAATCCCTCTCCTGATACCACCCATCCAAATTTTGCTATCCCATCATCTCCCTCTCATGATCCCCCATCATCGCCTAAAACTACTATCCCCACACCACTTGCATATCCCCTTGGTACTCTCACATTCTTCCATGGTGGCGTCCTCACAAAAGAAAAACACAGTGTATATACCACCCATCATCCTCCACCTAATAATGGACTCACATCATGTTTTGAGGATAATAAAA
>VDFB02080276.1:0-22615 GCA_007258455.2 Sequoia sempervirens
TCTCTCTCTCTCTCTCTCTCTCTCTCTCCCTCCTTTTTATTATCGACAACATATTCTTACTTCAAACGCCTATTAGATGTTATTCATTGAAGTCTTATATTTTTTATGTTTTAAGATAAGAGTACTCATTATAAGGGAGCTTGTACTAAAAAGTGGCATTCATGTCCATTTTTTTATCCTTTTTATGAATGTATAAATTTACTTTCATGTTGCTTATTTTCTTTTATTTTGACATATAATTTTGTAGTATTTTACATTCAAGTCGAAGTGGGGGAAAAATGTAATGGTGAAAATTGTGTACCTTACACTATTTCCCTTCATTTTTGGCTTATTCTGACTTTATTATTCTTTATGTAACAAGTGTACAAATGATTAATTTCTATTAAAATATGGCACATAACTTGATCCTTACTTGATCCCATTCATACTAATTCCCAGGAATCAATCTCAATCCTCAAGTAATTCATCCATTATGTAGGTTCAAGCCACATAGTTTAGATTGACCTATAGATTTCAGACATACATTCGCAGGTCTACCTTTAATTGTAAGAGTGAGAAACGTCTATGCAGCCCCAAAATGCACATTTGACCATATTTATTAATTAATTGAAAATAACCAATCCATTGTATTCTAATTTTCAGTTAATTAATAAATACAACTAAATGTGCATTCTAGGAGTTGGATAGACAATAACATAAGAGTGACCCTATTCATATTTCATTAGTATACTTCTAACACATCCAAAAATAAACAATTACAAAGTAATAGTTTAAAATTTATAATCAAAATAATAAATATGTATATATTGACCATTAAAATCAATTAAATACTTTGTCTAAACTCTAAATTAAATTAATTATATTATATTACTTGTTATATTCCATATGTCTAAATTTACATAAAAAAATATTTTATTTTATTTTTTGTTTTAAGATTTTATAACACCACATAATCATTTTAGTTATTTGATATGGAAGCTTGAGCCTTAGGTTAAACTTTCTTTATCTGAGAGTCAAGGACTAAAGAGTGTCCACTTCTCAAAATCATCTATGCACAATCTTAACCTCGTCTCTTATTTATTACACTTCCAAAAATTTAAATTTTAATAAATAAGATAATAATAAAAATTATTTCTATTTCTATAGACAATTAAATTGCCCATGTTTCTCCGAGGATTGCAATGGTCTTTGGCTTATTATTGCACATTATTGACTTATCTAAATTTTAATCCATTTGAAAATATGCTTAAATAAAATTTTAACATGCAAGTAAAGGAGTAGATTTGGTTTGGGTAAAGAGACGATATTGCTTTGAATAAACGAATCGAATTAGGTAAAGATATTGCCAAATGCCAGAAAAAGGTAGCAACTACCAAAACTAGTGATATTCTACTTGGTTAGGTGTCAATAAAACCAAATAAGAATCTTTAAGGAATATGTTTCAACTTTATGTAAATAATTTTTAAGGATGTTAGAGTAATTGGAGGAATCATACATAATATTTAATTTAACAAAAGATTTGAATGATTTATCTTTCTTATCTAAAATAATAAAAAAGTTAATTAAATATACAATATATCTAAAGTGGAATCAAGGTGGAATCAAGGTCATGTTTGATATAATTAAAATATTTAAAACTTTAAATGATTTAAATATTTTTTGTATGAGATAGTGTATTTGTAAAAGAAATATATAGCGTGTTGTGGTAACGATTGCAGTTAGTATGGTTGCTTCTAAAAATAAAGGCATTAAATCATCATGTGTTCTATGTCTTCATTATTAATATTGTAAATATTTTTGTGTTCTTATTTGCCACATCCTCCTCCTCTATATTGAAGTATTCTCCATTACTGCACCTAATTGCAATGTCATTCTTTCAACTAGATTGCCGTGCCCTTCTACTAAAGAGATTAAAACACTACCCGCACTTAGTATTTAGTCATATATGTTCCATGAATATTAGCAATTTGATTTATGAACACAACAATTAAACACTACCAACACTCATAAAGATTGATATAATAAAAAATGAGATCTATTCTCATATGTTTATTATCCCAATCTTCCTTCCATGCATAATAACAAGATTTTTTTCATAAGGAAGGGATCATTCTTTTGTGAGCTCCATATTGAGAATGACATGTATTCTAATAAAAATTATATATTCTACAAATATAAATAGAACATTGCAAATTGTGGCGAGGATGGAATCAAAAACTTGCCAACAACTATAAATATCATAGATTAAGGAAGAAAATTTCAGATTAAAGGTTAGAGTTAGAATCAATTTAAAAGGTAGTAGTGGCATATACCTAAATTATACATATCTAATAGCTTTATAGTGGATTGATTTTTGATAATATAAAGCATCATTGTGAACTAGATGGGACTTCATAAAATCCAATTTGATCATTTATTTGATGAAATAATTAATATTTCAAAAGTTCATATCTCAATTTTTTTAAACTTCTAATATTAGGTGTTTGGTTTTAGTTACTTATATTTTGGAAGCATATGTACATATAAATCATGAGAATGCTATTTTGAAGTAAAATTGATGAAGGTAACAATTAACAAAGCAATTACAAATCAATGGCATTAGTGTTTGGACAAGGTGTTTGAGCCTTTAGTCATCCACTACATAGAAAGTGTGCTTGAAAGAGAACATAATGAACACCAAATAGATAAATTGAGCAAGTTTGAAGAATAAATGAAGGGTTGAGCAACCAAGAAATGTTTTAATAGTTGCTTCTATTTGACCAAATCAGTCTAACTATTTTTTAAAAATGAACAAGAACATTGAGATAATTTAGAACAAATCTCTAAATATTTAGAATGAATCTCCTAAATAGAAGTGGCCATAAGTGAATTATTGTACATGAACTAATCTTCATGTCTTGAAGTCATATATAATTTTGTTGCATATGGTGTTCACTTTAAGCAATGAATTTCATCTTAAATAAATGTGACATTAATTTCACACAAGAAAAATTAAATAGAAAAAATCTTTAAATGTTAAGTTTCAAATTATTTAGTTTGTATGAAATCAAAATTTGGAGACAAACAATTATCAATCATTAAATATCTGTCCTATTTGTCACAATAAAAATATTTCTAATTTTTTATGTATTTTCTTTTTCAAAAATATGAAAAATAATTTTATTTTTAAATCTAATTTTAATTTGACACCCTCCTCTATTAGGTACCATTGGTAAAGTTTAGTAAAATCTTAAGTAATAAATAATAACTAGCATACCATTAATTTCAAGTATGGATAATTAATAATTCTTATAAAACTATATATTATTTATATGGTATGAGTTGATATTTGAGATAAAAAGTAACACAATTAGGAATTTATAATTTTTACTTGTAATTTGTTTTCTTAAACTATACAATGATATTTTCTAATAATACTAACAATTGTCATGTAATAATAAATACTTAAATTTTTCATGTACCTAGGGATATGAAATTATAATGTATTTAGGTGGATGAAGATGATATGTGGCACACATCCCTTAAGCTAGTTATATTGGATCATGTGGATGTAACTTATGTAATTAATTATATTAGGTGATGAGAATGTCTTTACTATGATTTACTATGATTACCTCTCCATTGTATTATTATGAGGTCTATATAAAGGATTATCATTGTAAGGAGGTGTGTGGAGTATGATATTGTATTTGGGATCTTTTGGAGATATAGCATGAAGTGGTTTCTTCTAGAAAGAGTATAATATGGTGTTAACCTACCCCAAGGGTTTACTCTATTTTTTCACATATTTGATATTAGGGCATCTTGGTCCATGAGCATCTCTTGTAGAGGATGTGATTTCTATTATAAATTATATTATTTCAATTATTAGAGGGTGTGGACCTTACCAAATGCTATTAGAGCTACAATTTTGGAAAAGGTGGACAAAACCCTAATTTTGAAGATTCACCTATATTTAACAAACGAATGTGATTTTTTCTATAATTTTGGTACTAAAGTTGGAGGATCATGTAAGGAAGCTAGAGTTCATTTTTTTGGTTTTTATCATCAATATTTAGTGAGATATTTCATAAATTTGCTTTAAAGGCCACGAATCAAGGAATTTTATGACATTTTTGCATTTATGAAAATTTCATCAAAACTAATTGTGTGTCTATTAGTTTCATTTTAAAATTTTATGCCAAATATCATGAATTGGTTTATTCAAATTTTGTTCAACTAAATTTAGTAGAATGGTAATATATTGAAAGTAGTTTTTCTTAAGCCCTAGTTTCAATGTCAATTCCTACTTTTGATGGAAGTGGAGATTCATTAGATTAGTGGTACACATATAAAATATCTTATGGTAAAAATATATTATGAAAAATAATTTTTTTTGGGTTACTTTTAAGAGTTGAAGCTAACAAATGGTATGCACCATTGTATAATCATATTTCTTCTTGGGATTAACTAGAACAAGATTTCTTAGACAATTCCCAAAATAAGAAGAGGAAGAACATGAAGAAGAGGAGTAAGAAGAGAGAAGAAAAAGAATATGGATAAGAAGATATAGAATAAGAAAGACATGATACAAGTACATGAACTTTAGTTCCAATGAAGGAAGATTCAATTTTTCAATTTTATGGATTATTCAAAAGGAAAAAGGTTATTGTCTCTGTAAACCCTAGTAGCAAGTATAAATTCATCAACATGGAATTAGAAAATAAGCTACATGTACAAGCAAATAATGCCAAATAAATTCAAATATTGGGTACATATATTCACAATTTTAAAGATTTAAGCTCTATGGATAAACATGTTTGCATTCAAAATTTCATGCTTTACTTATGGATGGGTTGGCTATTATTCTTGGTTATCCTTGGTTAGAATATTTTTGAACAATAAAAATCAATGTGAAAAAGAAGTTCATGAAGCTTTGGTATAGGATGAAGTCCAAAGGAAAGTAAAGGAAGATAAAATTTAGGAATATCATGAATATTGTACCAATGAATTAGATAAAAAAGGAGCAATAATTTGAGAAAAAAAATGAGAGAAGTAATTATATTAAGAACCTACTAAAACAAGTGGCAAGAAATAGTGAAGAATTGGTGAAGGTTTGTTGATAACAAAGGGTACAATATATAGACATCCAAATTATTATGTGAGGCATGGTAATATAGGTAATCAACAAGCCAACCATTATGAACCTACATGGAATCAAAGAAACAACCAAAATAATAAATGGTATCATATAAGTAATGGATACTCATGGAAGCAAAGGAGGAGTTACTATAAAAAGGAATGTAATTAAATGGGTGCAACAAAATATGACCTAAGGATGGGATATAGTTATTGTCAAGAAACAACCATTGTAAGGATAAACTATGAATGGTTGGATGATTGGTCATGGAATTATATTTGTTATAACTTGTGACATTAAGTACTTTTTGGCTTCTTCTCATGTTTTAGAGATGAAACATGTCAAGGAGGGATGGCATGTTATGTATCTAGTGATATGATATTATAATATGTTTATGTGGATGAAGATGCCAACATATGGCACACATCCCTTAAGTTAGTTATATTAGATCTGTAAGAGAGGGGGATAACCACACCAAGGCTCTAGGTCACAGAGAGCCGAGAGCGGAGGTCTGCCCTAACTTACCTCAAGAAAATGGGTGTTTAGGACAAGGATTGAGAATGAAGAGCACTCTCAAGTGCTTCTATACTCTATAGATTCAAAAGTTTAAATGAGGCTAGATGAGCCAATTTCTAGAGTCTAAATTGTACCTTAGATAGCCCTTTGTCCGAGGACGGCGGCGAGGGTTTAGGATGACAGGTGCCCTGGCATCCATACGAACAAAAAACATGAAATATAGTATGGAAAACAAAGAAACCTACTAACGACCTACGCTAGTTTTAATGAAATAAACAAAAATATGAAGTATGAAAAGTAGCTACACAAATGATAAAGAAGGTAGATGAAGAAAAGGGTGACGAGTATCAACTCACTAAAGCTCCATTTTTCCAGTGAGCTCCATGCACACATTCACCTACACACAAGAAAGAGAGGGAAAAATGTTGGGTTGTATAGGGGTTTTCCTCAGTCAAATCCTTGCTTTGGTGTTTCCACCTCCACGTAGAACTAGAAAAGCCACAAAGTAGAAAATGTGATAAAGGAAAGAGAAAGGAAAGTAATGAACACTGCAAAAGATGTAATGCTACTCTATCAAACCATAATAGGAAAGGAAAGTGATGTAATACCACCTCCACCCAAAGGCTCTCAAGGCCAATGAAGGGAGAAAGTAATGCAACGAGCTTGGAAAAGTCAACAAAACCACAACAATGATGAAGGGAGGTCTCACAAGACTCCCAACTTGCAGCTTCTATGGTAGCACCACACGTACAAAATGAGGTTGATGGAGTAACGAGCTGCTGCAATGCTCAATGGAGTTTTGAAAATTGCTAAAATTGTGAGTAGAATGCTAGAGAGATTGTGGAAGTTGGAATGAATGAACAAGATAGCCATTTCAAGATCAAAATGGGAGAGAAGGAGCCATTTTTGGGTTGGCTGGTCAACACATAGGCATTACAATTCATCCCCAATGAGGAGTGTAATGTTCTTGTAGACTCCACAAGCAATAATCTGTTAGGGATGACAACACATTGTGTAGACGTCTACATACCACACTCACATCCCCGATAAATATTCCCCCATTGACACACAAAACAAGCACCAAGTGGATGGAAGGCAGGTGGATGATGTGGGCTTTTTCCTTTGAGTTTTATTTTCTAAGGTGAGGGGATGCACAAGGGGAATTTTTGCAATGGGTGCAAATTCGATCCTATACATCTTTCCCCCACTTTAGTGAGCATGAGTATCGATGAGTGTTCAGTAAAGTAGATCAAAGAGCTAGGAATGTATACTTGAACTGTCGAGGAAGTAGACCATGATCTGACAAGCTCAAAAGCACAGGGTAGGCAAAGGACTCCACAGGTACTATCTCCTAAGGAGGTTCAAACAAAGGGACTCTATAGCTTTGTGGAACTACGAAGTTGAACAAAGTACACTGAAGGCCCACATACCAACGATGGATAAATCCTACAAGATGTAAGCGCTTCACAGGCCCTCAGACCTGTAAAGAAGGCATTCCCCCAAGTACTCTCTCATGAAGGAAGCCCAATGTAAGGGGGCTCCACAAAGTTAGACTGGAAAACAACTTTATAGGTGGACCTGCAAAGCAACATGTTAATCCGTAGATAAGGGTATGTTCAAGATCATCAAGAAGAAAAAGGCCCTTAATTGACGAAAAATTCAAAAAAATCAAAGTTAGGAAACTTGATGTAAAAATTTGAATAAGTTATCTATATTATTTCAAAAATATGTAAGAATAGAATATGTAGCAAATTAAATGTAGTTTCTAAACTACTAGGTTTATTTAAAAAAATCTATTTGGTGAAATTTGAAATTTCAATGCATTAGCACTTAAATTTTATGAAAAAATAAGAAGTAGGTGTCTGTCTAACCACCTTAACCACAATAATATTTTTTATAATATTTTAGATATAAGTAGAGGACTCATGTCCGATGTGATGCATTTTTTGTAATTTTTTTCCAAGTAAATAATTAATTATGAATTTTTATTACAACTTTTAAAAATATTAAAAACTTGTATCTCTGACCACCTTAACTTGGTCAAAACTTCATGAAATTCAATTCTTTTTAATCCTATAGTATGTGAAGCATAAAATATGACACATGTTTTAGATTCAAAAATGTGATATCGTTTGAAAGCGGACACTAAGAACAGAGGGGGGTGAATCAATGTTCCACAATATTTGAATTTCAAATAGATCTAAAATAGACAACAACAATATTTAAACTTTAATAGCATCCACAACATATAAATAGAAGGAAACATGCAAACACATTAAAGAACACCATAACACCAATATTTTTACATGGAAACCCTGTTGGGGAAAAACCACGGTGGATGTTAGTCCACAATATATACTCTGTTAAAAGTATGAACAAAAGGGAATGCACTTGCATTCAAGCACACTTGCAAGAGCTTATTTCTCAAAATAAGAAAGGCTCACTACCTTACAAAATGTTTGGAATACAAAAAAAAGGTTGAACTGAGAAAATATCATCTCCAAATGCCTAGATTCAGCTTCAATGAGGCTTAGTTAAAATGATCTTTAGTCCTTCTGATTGACTCTATTTTTTTGTTGTGTTGTGCTCTACTCTATTATGCTCTACTCTATTTTCTACCCTTCTGAAACCCTTCTAATACTCGCACACACATCTATTCTACTTTACACACATTCACACACTTTCACACTTCTTCACACTCCAAAATGAATCAACCGATCTCATATACATATCTGCTAACAAGATTTCATCACTATATGTTGACTTTAAACAAAATATAATATTTGTCCACATGTCGGCTCAAATCACCAATTAGAATTAATGCATACCCACACAAGTCAGCTAGACTATAGTAGGGACCCAAATCAAAATTTCCAACACAAGAAGTATTAAAACAACTACTCCTTATACATTTGTGACACGCTATATACACTAGGTCGGCCATAATGAGAAAATAAACAATAAATCATTCTACCAAATCTCCAAACTTGTACATCGATCAATGCAACATTACAAAACTTACCAATTAGGTAACATACATTATTGACAAGCTTCCGTAGGGATCCACACAACAAAATAATGATCCGGTGAAGTATACTGACTGACTAACTGACCGAATATCCCGTTCTTCATGCTTTCTATCGATAACACACTGCCTACTACAATTTCTGCTAGTATGAGCTACTTCTAAACTGGGGACCACACTAATGACTCCAGTTGCCATTAATGACAACACTGGAAACCAAAAAAAATCTCCCAAATCCATATGCCAACAATCTCCCCCTTTGGCATTGATGAAAACACTTAGTGAAAAATGACTAAGTGTCGGAACCAAAACTCAAAACTTCAAAACACAACAAAATACTACTCCCCCTTTGGATGTCAAGGCATCTTTCACTACATTCTCTCCCCCTTTGACATCAATGACAAAACTTCCACTACTTTCTTTCCCTTAATATTTTTACTACACTCTCTCTCACTGCATTCTCTCCCCCACTTGATAAAAGAAAATTGCAATTGTTGCTAAACTCAGAAAATTATTTTATACTTATCTTTCATCTCCTAAAGAAATTTCTTCCAAGAGTCCACTGCAATACCAATAGCTATTATCAGAATATTGATTTCTGATGTGCTATTGATGACCTGGACAAGGGATTTAGGAATGGTAGTGGCTTCTTCCATCTTTTCTCCTTTCATCAGAACTTCAATCATTTGCTCCAATCTGCATTCGGTATGATCCTTCACTTTCTAGAAAGTATCCATAAGAGTGTTTTTGGCAAAGTGAACCTTTGCATGCTCAACCCGTAGCTCATGAATCTTCTTCTTAATTGCTCCATCCTTGTCCTAAAACATACTGTAGTCCTAACCAATTCTAACTAGCTCATTCTCAATTTGATCCAACTTGTCCTTGTATTTAGTAACCACATGAGGCCACCTAAGACAGTAATTGTAGATCTTATTTTCTGAGTCAATGCATTGTCTTAACACATTCATTTTATTTTTTAGTTTGGCGAGAGATAGCCTAAAATGTTCCTTCAGATGTAAGATTATCTCATCTTCTTTCCTGTCCAGAGGCACAAAGTCCATAGCCTCCCTGATACATTTAATCAATTCTTCTAGAAGTACATTATGCAAACTCTCCAATTCAATGTTATTATCAATAAAGTATCTTCCTAGAGTTCCCTCAATGAAGTCTTGTTCATATGATGGTCCATTTATCCATATGTCAATTATCTTTTGCATTCCATCTTCTTCCTGAACAATTTGTAATATCTTTGCTTTGAATAAAGCGCCTTCTTCATCACTTTTTTCTACCATTAGCACATCCAGTTCAACTGATTTTGGTTCATCTCTTGGTGTATATTCCTTAGAATCTTCATCCACTATATCCACAACTATCTGCTCTTTACCTTTTCCCTCAACTTTTGTTGAATTAGGTGCCAGAGGAGTGACATCAGCTAACTCTCTTGCTCTTTTCTACTTTTTCTCCGCCTTACCGGAGGATGATCCAACTTCAACTACTTTTACCGAGAGAAATATCTCTTACACCAAACTTTCCTAAAAAATTTCTAAAGATTTTTTCATAAACTTGTTCACCAATTTCAAAAGTGTTGAAGTGCTAAAAAATTTGCTTACAAACCAGTATATTTTCCTTCCATATCACATTATCATTCTAAGATAAGAAATTTAGGAAATACATCATAATGCATATAACTAGGGTACCAAACCTGAAAGAGTAATCTATATGCTTCATCAATTGCACATTCTCCATCAATTGATCCTTTAGCAATCCACATAGATCAAATTCTTTGTCTTCCATTATCATTTTGTGTGTAATGTAGACTACGCCTGCAAAGGTTGCTCCTTCCCTATTTCTAAAGAAAATTTTGTATGAAATTCCATATGCAATGTACCTTGTTAATGGATATTTGATTGTTGAAATTACTAGTGCCCTTTGATCTCCTGTTACTCCGGTTAGGGCTTCAACTTCAATATTCTGAATCGATTTCTTTTCTGGAACAACACCAACATTGCATAATCCTGTCAAATTTCTAATTACTTCTTTTGAAATTCGATAGGGTTTATCCATAGTAAGGATATCATCATACAATCTATTCAAGATAAACCAAACTACTTCCGTACTGACGAAATAAGGAAACTCATTCCAAATGTCCAAACTCTTGTGTTTCGCACCTCCAAGCTTCTTCAATTCGACGACAGACAAAAAATTTCTTACATCCCTAACCTTTCAAGTACTATATTCATCCAGAGTTACTGTTCCTTTGATTTGCTTTATTTTCCATACCGAATAGGGTTCTACCAATCACCAAATAAGTACGAAATTGACAAGTAACAGAAATACATGGGAATTCGCCGCTGAATTGACTTTTACTCCTTCAAAATTTTGCTACAAAAGGCTCTCCAACTATTCTACTTCGACACATGGTGGCAAATGAGGGTTCAAAATTCCCTTTTATAACTTTGCACACCTAACTTCCTTGTCACATTAAATGCTTTTCCCTAGGAGTTCTGGTTACTCTGCACTCTCAGCCAATAGGAGTAGAATCCATTTGTGGACCTTCAAGATTTCATCCTACTCAAAAAATGATCATTAATACATTTGAAGATGAATAACACAACTACTGACAACTTCTTGCGATCTGGAACCAACTACACATGGGGGGACAAAATATTTTCATGAAAAATCACCCTAGGCCAATGGTTTGAAATCAATTGTCGGATGAATTACCAGAGGGAGCTTCTGGTACAACCTTATTACCTTCATCAGATTCACTCTTCTTTACCCACGTTTTCTTCACCTAATCTCTTATTTCTTCTACATATGCTTTTCCTTTTCCTTTGTCATCTTTTTGTGAATTTCTTCCTTGATATAGTGGACCTCTCCTATACATGTTTATGTTCCTGTAGAATCTTGCAATATGATGACATTTTTTACAGTTGTAGCATACCAGATTTTACTGTCTGTACCATCCATTCCATTGATTTCCTCTTGGTATGCATTGATTAGTAACATGTTCAAATTTTCCACAGGTGTAGCATTTAACATTCCTTATATTGACAGACATACTCCTACATTCAATTGACTTATGACCAAACGTTTTGCAACTAAAACACTAACCAAAAAATGATGGACTGCCATAATTTATCTTACTTCTACACTGAGAAGCCATATGACCAAATTTATTACAAGAAAATTAGTAACCATTAAACTTCCAAGCATTGGGTTGCCTTACTGGATATCTTCTACCTTTGTTCTTCTGAGTTTTCTTATCAGGGTCCTTTTGTTCAGATCCAGAGCACTCATCCTTCACATAGCCAAGACCTCACTTATCATTTGCATCCTTTTGTCCTTTAGTCATCTCATCAAACTTAGCATAACTCATCCTAAACTTCTCCTTGTATTCATTTTTGTAGTGAGTTCATCTTTGAGAATAACTATCTGTCTCTCAAGCTCCTGTTCATTGTTTCTAGATTGTTGCAGTTCAATCTCCAACTGAATGAATCCACCATTAACTCTACTTCATTCCTCAGACTTTTCCTTCAAGGACTGGGCCAAATTATCCTCATTCTTCTTTCTTTCTTCAATCTCTTTGGTTAGCTTTATCGCCGCATATTCCATTTCAAGCTTTAGGGTAGCATTGTCCTTAGCAAGCTTTTCACATTCTTCTATTATTTCTTTTAGGGTTTGAATCAGATGAACATCTTTTGGGCCTTTGCTTTCTTTTTTCTTCAACTGACCACATAGTTCCTTTCTCTTTTCCCTTGACTCATTTATTTTATCCTTCAATGATTGAATGAATTTTTTGGTAGCCACAAGATTTGATTTTAACTCCATGACATTTGCTTTAGACTGAGCAAGATCATCAAGTGCCACCATAAGCTACTATTGAAGACCACCAGTTTCCATTGTAATCCAAGATCCACCTCAAGTTGTTAAACTTCAGAAGAGGAACCTACTCTGATACCAATTGTTGGACACTAGGAACATTGAGAGGGGGGGTGAATTAGTGTTCCACAATATTTGAATTTCAAACCAGATCTAAAACAGACAACAACAATATTTAAACTTTAATAGCATCCACAACATATAAACAAAAGGAAACATGCAAACACATTAAAGAACACCATAACACCAATATTTTTACGTGGAAAGCCTGTTAGGGGAAAAACCACGATGGATGTTAGTCCACAATATATACTCTGTTAAAAGTATAAACAAAAGGGAATGCACTTGCATTCAGGCACATTTCCTAGAGCTCACTGCTCAAAATAAGAAAGGCTCACTGCCTTACAAAATGTTTGGGAATACAACAAAAAGGTTGAATTGAGAAAATAGCATCTCCAAATGCCTGGATTCAGTTCTAATGAGGCTAAGTTAAAATAATCTTTAGTCCTTCTAACTGACTCTATTTTTCTACCCTGCTATGTTTTCTTCCCTTCTGAAACCCTTCTAATACTCACACACACATCTATTATACTTTACACACATTCTCACACTTTCACACTTCTTCACACTCTCTCCAAATTGAATCAACCGATCTCATATATATATATATATATATATATCTGCTAACAAGATTTCATTACTATATGTCGGCTTTAAACAAAATATAATATTCTTCCACATGTCGGCTCAAATCACCAATTAGAATTAATGCATACCCACACAAGTCGTCTAGACTATAGTAGGGACCCAAATCAAAATTCCCAACACAAGAAGTATTAAAACAACTACTCCTTATACATTCGTTACACACTATATACACCAGGTCATCCATAATGAGAAAATAAATAATAAATAATTCTACCAAATCTCCAAACTTGTACACCAATCGATGCAACATTATAAAACTTACCAATTAGGTAACATACATGCTTGACAAGCTTCCCTAGGGATCCACACAACAAAATAATGATTTGGTGAAGTATACAGACTGACTGACTAACCAAATATCTTGTTCTTCATGCTTTCTATCGGTAACACACTACCTACTACAATTTTTGCCGGTATGAGCTACTTCTAAACTGTGGACCACACTAATGACTCTAGTTGCCATCAATGACAACAATGGAAACCAAAAACAATCTCCAAAATCCATATGCCAACATAAAGCTATAGATGTTTTTCAATCATCCTATCAATCAGGACTTTAGTCGTAATTCAAATAGAAAATGAATAATAATTATTTATTAAATTCAAAGTAAATCATAATTTATATTGGTGGAAAGCTAGGAATCTCCTTTAAAAACCCTTTTCATTTCATAAATTTTGGGTAAAAATAAAGTCGTCAACCACATACCCATCATATCGCCACTTTTTAGCCCATCATGATCCTACACATACCCATAAAACATGTTAGCAAAAAGCAGCCACGCAACCAAACAGGTAGACAATCATGCAAACAGTCAAAAAATTGAAAATATTTCAAAAGGGGTCTTTTGGGAACCCTTCAAAAGAAGAGGGGTCCACTCAAGGGATGTGTTGTTTGAAAGTGCAAGAGTATTTTTTACAAATCAATTCACCATCAAGGAATCCTTTTGAAAGATGTTTACTTCATCAAGGAATTCGAAAGGAAGAAAATGTCCCCTTGTGAGGGGAAGGTTGAGGCTTCTCTCGTAGGAATAGTTGCTCCCTCCTCAGAGGAAAATTCTTCACGTTCTTTCTTTGTGAACCTATGATGAAGGAAACACGTTCCGCTAGGGGTCTTTGTTGAGAATGCAATTTTTGAAAAAGTTTGCAAAGATTTTTGAGAAAAGATTTGCTGGTCACCAAATGTATTTTATGAAAATCGAAGTGACATGATAGCCTCCCCTTACAATGGTGTGTATCGAATGTAGAGGCACATGGCATCCTAAGGAGAGAAAATAAAGAATGAAAAAGGTGATGTTGTGGCCCGCACGACATAGTGAGATGTCATTGTGGTAATGTTGTCATGCACATGAGGGGCAACACATGAGCATGAAAACATCACAACTCAAGCAAAGAAGAGAGAAAGATAACGATACTGCAAAAATAGACAATGAAATTGAAAATAAAAGGCATAAGGGCGGTTTGATATTTTGGGGTCAAAGCTACTCATAAATATATATAAGCATAATAATATTATATTTAATGAACTATCATCGACCCCCTACTATATCAAACCATATGAAGAATGCATGAGAAAAAAATAAAAAAAAATAGGGTCAACATGGAAGGGAAGCCTAAATGCCCCTAACACTTTGCATCGTCCCTAATTTGTTGAAAATCAATACACATAATAGAGGAAGAATGATGCCACAAATAGAGGATTTTTTATGACACACAATCACTCTTGTATCCAAGCACCTATGAGGGTGACAAGGGTCATCCAAGAACACATAACACAATCACAAGGGAATACATCACAACAAGCACACCTAATCTAAAGGTAAAGAAGAGGCACCCCCTAACACTCATTGACTAAAAGGTCATTTGCTTGCCAATCTAGATTATTATACAAGGAAGGTAGGCGAGCATGCAGTGGTGGAATGTCAAGGGGGAACCCTTCGACCCCCCCACAACAAGAGCCAAGGAAGAAGAGTCTTCGAGGTCTCCTCCACTCAGTTCCTATGCAGAAAAGGTCAGAAATTTCATGAAGATCACTAAAAGGGTTGGGACCTCATCCAAAGATTTAAACATGCACTTCATAGGAATTCCATGTGTTACCTCAATGGACGAGGGAGGTGGTGCTTGAGATTCACTGCTAGGCTCACCGAGTGACTCAGGAGCAGTGACAAACTCAAGGAATGTCGGAGCTTCTTCCATGACAAGGACAATGCATGCCAATGTAGAACCACCCTTTGAAGAGGGTGGACTCCTCTTTTGACCTCCATTATTGGAGGGGCCAACCTCCACCTTCCTCTTTATTGGAGGATGCGAGACCCCCATGGACGAGGAAAAAGATGTGGAGGAGGAGAAAACCATGATGGACACCACCGAGGTGTTTGAAATGTCGATAGGCTTTGAGAATGGTAGGATGCCTAGAAGGGACATCAAGAGAGGCAGCTCAACCAAAGGAGCAATAAACACCTGCACCTTTTTAGGGTCAAGGGTGTTTGCGCTTGCAATAAGAACCAAAAGAAGCATTGAGGCTGACTGAATTGAAGTAGAGGGGATGGGAGTGGAGGACACAACAATAGACCCTAAAAAAAGGGTGATCGACTCCCCTTCCTTCCTCTGCAAAGTGGCCTGCTCAACTACCAAAGCCTTTCGTCGATGCTTGCGCTCACACGCAAGGTAGTTTCTGCAACTCTAAAGCTAGAGGTTGGGAGCTAAGATAGAATAGAAGGCTCCTGCTTGGCCATTAGAGTGTCCATCATGACCATCTCCAACAGAGGGAGAGACTCCTGGATGAGAGCAAGAAGGAGAGACTGAGAGGAGGTTGGAGCAACAACGGGGGGAGTCATCTTTAACGCCTCGATGGCAGGCCTCTTCCCATTCACTGCCTTGGGAGTAGGAGTAGTAGGAGGCCATAGAGGATGAAACATAGAGGATTCCACAAAAGTACCCTTCCCTCTACCATATCGAATGGGCCTAGGCACAGTGGGCAGAATAGGAAGTTCAAATGCAGGACGCTTGGGCTTTTCCCAAGTGGGCACCATAGGGTTCTCCTGCAAACGTGAAGCAAAATATAATGACACCATAGTAGGGTGAGAGGAAGTGACAAGATGGACAATGAAAGGGGAGGAAGAGGGACCTCAAGAGTGGTTCTCTTCTTCCCTTCTCCGGGCCATGGTGGCATCATTGTCATCTTTCAAACAATCCCTATGCAAAATAGCATAAGGAGATGGAGGGTATCTCACTTTAGGTGTTAAGTTCCCCTTCTTGTACTTCTCATAGGTATAGTACAAGAGGTTCGTCCTTGGTGGAAGTGGACCAATGCATGTAGGCCAAAAGTGATCTAGAGAATAGCTACCACATGCAACCAGTGATTTATAACTGGTATTGTGGATTATGTGGATTGAACCCTTATGGATAAATTTTAGACATTTATGCACCACCAAGGGAATTACAATCATAGTGACTAACCAAGGGATACCCACTTTCACTCTGAAGATTTCAGACCCCAGAATTATGTCAAAGAGCAAGTTTATTGACTTAGGTCCAACAAGGACTGACAAGGTAATGCTACCAAGGGGATGTTCGAAAAGTCTATTATGTGTACTGATGGTACTTTCAAGTGATTCATACCCATCTTTGTGTAGGAAATTGATCAACACAATCTCTTCAATAATCACATTCACCCAACACATTAGGTCAACAAGAACACCTATTATAGTGTTTCTGTTGATTTGCGCGGGGATTTAAAGAGGAGATGGATCCTTGTTATAACCTATTGGTAGGTCTTGTGAGGTGAAGGTTATGCTAGGAGAACTACTCACAAGCTGCATGGAGGGGATAGGAAGATGCAAAAAGGAAGTCATCACGTACACTAAGCGAGACTTTCATAGAGCCCCCCAAGAGTTTCACAATTGGATAGTGACCCAATTAAGGTTTCGTTCTATGACATTTATGGAACCTTCCAACTATGCCACTAGGGGTCACAGGTTGTGTTGTAAGAAAAAATGTGTCACAACAATCATGCCTACAATGCTCCTAGGATATGAGGAAAGGACCCTTTAGCACCACTAAATGGAACCAAAATGGTTCACGTCGGGTTTACCAAAAATGTAAGAGAGGGGGACCAAACACACCAAGGCTCCAAGTCATAGAGAGTTGAGAGCGGAGGGATGCCCTAACTTACCTCAAGATAATGGGTGTTTAGGACAAGAATTGAGAATGAAGAGCACTCTCAAGTGATTCTACCACTCTATAGATTTGAAAGTTTAAATGAAGCTAGACTAGCTAGTTTCTAGAGTCCAAACTGTACCTCAAACAACTCTTTGTTTAAGGATGACAGTGTGGGTTTGGGATGATAGCGCGACACAGTGGCGTCTCTCTAGTGCACTGGCATCCATACAGCCAAAAAATATGAAATACAATATGAAAAATAAAAAAAACCTACTAACTACCTAAGTAGCTAGTTTTAAGGAAATAAATAGAACTATGAAGTATGAAAAGTAGCTATGTAAATGATAAAGAAGGTAGATGAAGACAAGGATGATAAGTATCAACTCACTAAAGATTTCATTCACCAGTGAGCTCCATGAAAATTTTCACCTAATACAAGCAAGAGAGGGTAAAATGCTAGGTTGTATAAGGGTTTTCCTCAGTTAAACCCCTGCTTTGGTGTTTCTACCTCCATAGACAACTAGAAAATCCATGAAGTAGAAAATGCGATAAAGGAAAGAGAAAGGAAAGTATTGAATAGTGCAAAAGATGTAATGCTACTCTATCAAACCAAAAAAGGAAAGGAAAGTGATGTAATACCACCTCCACCCAAAGGCTCTCAAGGCCAATGAAGGGAGAATACAAGGCAACGAGCTTGGAAAATTTGACATAGCTACAGCGGTGACGAAGGGAGGTCTTGCAAGACTCTCAACTCGTAACTTCTATGGTAGCACCATGTGTACGAAATGAGGTTGATGGAGTAAAAAGCTACTACAATGCTCAATGGAGTTGTGAAAATTGCTATAATTGTGAGTAGAATGCTAGAGAGATTGTGAAAGTTGGAATGAATGAACAAGATAGCCATTTCAAGATCGAAATGGGAGAGAAGGATTTGTTTTTAGGTCAACTGGTTGACACAAAGGTGTTACAATTCATGCGTAATGAGGAGTGTAATGTTCCTATGAATGCTAGAGGTAGGAATCTATTAGGGATAGTAGTGTGATGCACAGACGTCCTCATGTTGTGCTTGTGCCGCCAAAAAATATTCCCCACTAACACACAAAATGGGCACCAAGTGGATGGAAGGAAAGTGGGTGATGTGGAATTTCACCTTTGGGTTTGATTTTCTAAGGTGAGGGGATGCAAAAGAGGAATTTTCACAAGGGGTGCAAATTCGCTCCTATACAAGGTCATGTGGAGAACTTGTGTGATTAATTATATTAGGTGATGAGTAGGCCTTCATTGGGATTACCCCTCCATTATATTATCAGGAGGAGGTCTATATAAAGGAGGTGATTATCACTATAAGGAGGTGTGTTCATTATTCTATTATATTTGAGATCTCTTAGATATATTTTATGGAGTGGCTTCTTCCATAAGGAGCATTGTATGGTGTTACACTACCCCAAGGGTTTACTTTATGTTTGCATATATTAGATATTAGGACATCTTGACCCATGAAAATATCTTGTATGAGGTGTGATCTTCATTATACATTACATTATTTTAATTATTAGTGGTGTGGATGATATAAAAATTAATTTATATTATTTTGATTATGTTTATTATTTATTGTAAGATATTTACTATGGAAAAGTTTACAAAGATATATAAAAAATAGGTCATGTAAATACTACTAAGTGAGTGAAGATAGCATCCAATTAAATTTATATTAACTATAATGTGGTAGTGTATAGGTTTCTAAATGTGCCTTTACAAAATACATTAACCAATTAAACAATATGATTGGAAAAATAATAAATAATTTAACACTTTATTCATGTTTCTTAGTTAGTAAATAGATAGAAAGACGCATTTGTCAACTTGTAATGCCCATTTTTTTGTTGCATTGAGATTTTTTAGTTTCGCCATTACTTTATAACTATGTATCAAGGGATGTGTAGGTTATTCTTGTGTGTGTTTCTTTGGGTGTTTATTGGTGTTTCATCTCTACTATTTTTATTGTTAGTCATCATTGTGACTTCTACGCCTGCATTGTATGGGATGTTTGGACCACTTGTGTGTTTTGGGATAGTATTCCTCAACATGTCAGTTTTTGGTGTTTAGGTAATATTGAGATGTGTGTACATGCTAGTATATCAAATTCCTTGTGAGGAATTATATTTTTTTACTGTTGTATTCCTTGAGATGCATATTTTATGCTATGTATGCTTGGTTTATCCTAATATTCTAGTTCATGTATATCAATATGTGTATCATGATTATATGTTTATTTGATGTGAACCTCATTGGATGATTTTCATGTGCTTCAATTGGATTATATATATATTGAGAAGGTATTCTTGACACGTGTGTTGAGTGGGTATAGGTATAGATTATGCAGTTCTAAGTTATTCCCTAATGGTGTTTATTTTAGAGATGTCACATTAGGTGTTTTTATTGTTATTTCATAATCATACTCAAATCGAGTACGAGATGTGTCATGTATGACCCTATGTGAACCCAAATCTAAATTTAAGGCAATTATAGAGTCCATATGTATTGTGAATTATTCGTAATTTTGTAATGTTAATTTAATGATTTGATTTCTTTATTTTCTCATAAATATATTTTGATGAATTAAATAATAACATACTATCTAGTGAAATATTTCTGAGTTAAAAAAAGGAAAAAATAAGCATAAGTTAGTTATGTTCATAATATTTCATTTGAGATATGAATGCATATAATTAAATTAATCACTTTATTTAAATATTGCAATGAAGTAATGCTAAATGTTTAATTTTTCTCAAAATACCCTTTAGAAAAAGAATGGAAAAATATGAATTAAGGAAAATAGGTTAAAGTGAAAATTAGAAAATAGGAGAAGTTTTTAATTCATTCATGTTTGAAAGGAAAATAGCTCTCCAAAACCCTCTTTTTGAAAATTTAAATTTGTGGGATTTTCCTTACCTTGGATTGTGGGAACTTGGGACTAGAATTGGATTGGATTTATGAAAGGGTGCTTAGTGTGTGTGCGCGCTCAACTTTACCAATTTGTGAGAAATTTTAATAAAATCCATATTTGTGTGTTTTTGAAATTGAGGTTATTTTCTTTCTCTCCTTTGTTTCTTGAGTCCATTTTCATTTTGGGTGTCATTCTCCCTTAAGTTCCCTTATATATTGAATTTTTGAGCAATTAAAGTAGATTTATTTATTGTTTGAAAATTTTCAAAATGTCCATTTTGTTCCCTCACTATGGTAAAAAATTTAAAAATTCTTAGAAATCAATTTTTGTTTCATAGATTAGTTGTTCATATTTGGATCAAAAGGGCACTTAATATTTTTAAATTTCTAGTTTTAAAAAGTAGAAAATTGATCTCTCAACAATGGAGTAAAAAATAAATAGGAAAATTTGAATGTTGGAATTGAATTTGGATAATTTGGAATGGGGGAATTCATGTCTCCTCAATGAATTTTGGTTGTGAATATTTCAAAATCATATTCAACTTTTTGGTGTGTCAAAATTTTGTGCCTTGTTTTAAGTGCCACACTCAATTGTGTTGAGTTGAGAAGAATCTAAGATGGAGGTATCAAAGACTACTATGGGAGTGGATCCCACCATTCTTCAGGGTATAAAGTGGTTTTAGGATATCTCATGTGGGAGCTCCTCAATAACTGATTATTAAATTATCATGGGTAATTAAAATAAACCAAGATAATGATTCCTATGGTATAGTTAGAGCGCTTGTATAGGCTCAATATGAGCATATAAGTCATGCCCACTCAAGGAGCACCGATCCTTGTTGATTCAATTCCTCATGGGGTGATTTAATGTATACCTAATCACATTGAGTTGATACCATAGGCTATTACAACAACACTCCTTACTTCCTCTCTAGGATCTCATCCTTGTGGCTATTAGAGTTCATTCCTCATGAGAATATATCCTTATCCATCATGCAATGTTAGTTGAGTGATTATTATATTTTGTGTATGTCATGTGTATGCACTACATTTGGTGTGTGTGTGTGTATGGACCTAGGGTAACACTTGGTTGGGTGGTTTGGAATGATCATTAGGAATTAGAGGATCTTGGAAAAAGCTCTAAGATCATGAGAAAGGATTTAAAGGAATCTCAATTTATTTATTTCATTGTTTCTCTATCTTGTAAAAATATATTTTGAAGAACATCAACTCCTCCCTTCAAGTAATAATATTTTTTTGGAACCTCATAAGTGGAGTGATTGTAAACCAACCACATAAGTGGTATTATTACTATAAATTATTTTTACATGATTTGGAGTTGGAGTTGAACACACATGTTATTTTGTAAGATCTTTTATCTTATTGTGATGTATAAAATCAATTTAGAGCACACTTAAATTTTTGTTTTAAATGAATTCAAGACTTATTAAACATGTATTTTAGTTTGTGGGAGCCCTAGCTTCCTCTTGCATCTCTTGGTGTGTTTGTATGTGAGGACCCTCATTGTTAAAAGGTTATTTTTTCTTTTCCTTGTGGTCTTAGCATGATGGGAGGTGTAGGACACATCTCCCTTCATCCCTTGTTCCCTTGGTCATGGGTTGGAGTCTCTTAATGACTCCCTAACCCTTGGGAGTTATCTCTTTCACGTGCTATTGTACTCAATATTGAGTGTCTAGAGGCACTTGGGTTCCCTGACCATTTTATCATTTCAAGTTTTATTTTACATCATAATTATTTCCTTGTGGTTTCTAAGAACTGTTCTAATATTGGAGGTTCAAAAATGGGCTTTGGTTTTATTTTTGGCCCATACTTTATTGCAAGGAGGACCACAGTGCTAGGAAATGACTACAACACATTTCTGGGACTCTAGCACCAAAAACAAGACTCTAGTATTAAACCTGGACACATTTATTATTCTAGGACACCTTATAGGTGGAATCATGATAGTATCCCGCCTTAGTTCCAGTATACCCTAGGTGTAGTGTAGTCCTCTATTGTGTTGTAGTCCCATGTTTCATTAGATCATGACGTCTTCCAACTATTTCTTATGGAAACTCTATATACGAAAGTGGTTACCCTTGGCCTGGTGAGTCTTCCTATAT
This sequence comes from Sequoia sempervirens, assembly GCA_007258455.2. Taxonomy (NCBI): domain Eukaryota; kingdom Viridiplantae; phylum Streptophyta; class Pinopsida; order Cupressales; family Cupressaceae; genus Sequoia; species Sequoia sempervirens. The sequence goes on from VDFB02080276.1 coordinate 22,478, forward strand.
TTTCTCTTTGCTGAAAAGTGTTATACTCAAGTATTTATGAATCATTTTGTATTGGGAATCATGTCATTTCTTGGAAGTTACCCATCATCATTCTAGTTGGTGGAGGGCTTGTACCTTCTAGTAAGATAACCTCTTGTG
>VDFB02080278.1:0-19678 GCA_007258455.2 Sequoia sempervirens
AAGGATCAATTTAATGTATTTATACGCAAAAATATCTGCTTCACACAAACCGAATAAAATGGATACCACTTAATCAAACAAGAGGTTATGCTAACCAGATTTGAATGTATTTGAATGGAGCTCTACACTCTCATGCATTGGTTTTTTGAATGGCGGACTCAGTATCTATAGAAGCCATGACTAAAGATGTCTCCAATGGGTAAGGATTTGGTGTACTAAATCTCAAGAAAATAAAATGAATGAGTATGAGACATAAAAGGCCAAGACACTTCGTTCTAGATTTCAGAAAAATGGTTGAGCCATTTCTCGCTATAAGGCTTTAGGATTCCAATTTAAAATGAGAAAATACTCATCAAATAGAATTTGATAATTTTTAAGGATAGGCTGGTCACAACCCCTGACTTGTAATGGACAATGGAACCTTCCTTCCAAGAGTGTAAGAGAGACTAAAAGCTTCGAGAATAAAGGTGCAAACTCACATGTTATTCTAATTTGTTGTCATCCTCATTTACTTTATTATTACCATCATCGTTTCCAACTGATTTGAATCTAAATATTTTCCTAAAAAATAAAAATTTCAATAAAGAAACACCACATAACATCCCTTGCAAATATCTTGTGCCACAACAATATCCAACCTATCTCTTGAATTGATTAATTGCTTTGCAGCAATTAATTGTAGGCATAAAGAAAGTTATAATCACAAAGATAATCATCCTTTGAAGTCTTAATAATACTAAATAAGACAAGATTAAAATAAAAACAACACCTAAAAAACAAAAATAAAGTAGATCTTTTTACACAAATAACAAAAACTAATGAAATCCATTTTAAAATGGAGATCTTGAGAGCATGATTAACTTGTAAACACATGACCCCACTATAAGGATAAGCATAGAGAAATTTTGTCAGATGTTATAGTTGGAGTACGCCCTTAAATATTTAAAAGGCATACTAATATAAATGTGTTTCAATACATGCCTACTATAAATGTATAAAATTCAAATCTGTATTAAAATATGAAAGCTAAAATCTGCACTACATAAAGTTCAAACATCCAATAGTCATATAGAGCATATTCACCAACTTAAGATGGAAAGATGTAAAATCATATAGAAAATATTATCCCTCCTTCTAGCGCTATGATGAAGCACCTAAAAAATATGCAAACACTTAATCCTCAAATATGGATTAGTCATATGCAAAATCCTCAAAATGCTTCTATGAAATAACAATGTCATGCTCCAAAGATGCAAACAAATAACAAAGAAGATCAAAGAGACATATAGAAGCAAGACAAGTACCTATTCCATATTGGATTGGTGTCAAATGTGCCAATGACCCTTTCCCAATCCTTGCTAAAACTCACAAGATGCAATGCAATAGTGATGGGAAAAATTAGTTCTCAATTTAGGAGAGTAACTTTGCATAAGAGTTGTAGATGTTTTGATGAAGAATCAACCCTCCATTTATAGATTTTCAAATTGGAAGAGAGCTCAAGATAGATCAATGTGGGATAAAGATTGAACCAATGAGAAGAGGCCACTTGTCAACATGCCATAGGTTGAGGAATGAGCACACTTTGGTCAATGTGCCAAATAGAGGGATATTTCAAATTTGAAATTGTGAAATAAATGTTGACTGGGGGACATGAAATAGAGAAGTTATTGCAATGTTGGAAGGGACAAGTCAACTTGTCTTCATTTTCAAACTTGAGAGAATATTCCATTTTTTATGCCAATTTGAAAGAAAATGATGAATTTATAAATGAGTTAAAATGATTTATTGGTGCAAGTGGGAAAAGCTAGAGGATGTGATGGGTGATTAGATTAGTTTAATCAAGATTAGATTAGCTTAGGTGATGATTATTTGATTTTGACCCACTTGACAGTTTAACTATTTTGATTTATTTAAAACAAGAGGGGGAAATATGCATTTGGATTTCAATTAAATAAAGTTTGGTTTATTTAATTAAAAGGTTGATGTTTGATTTATTTAATTTAAATGAACAACCTTAGGAATGAGTTTAATTTACCTGATGAATAGATGAAGGTGAACTTGATTAATTTAATGAGGGATGAATGTGAACCTAGTTTACTTGATGAATGGACCTAATTAAATGCATGTTGTTAATTTTTCATGTCTACAATTACATATGCATACAATGCATGATACTGGATTGTATTTGTTGGCATATTTGTTAAGTGTACCCTTTTAGTTATTATTTCTTTCAGCCTCAAAAAGGATTTGTTGGAATGATAGGCTGTATATTAAGTGTGATAAGAAAGATTGGTTTCACCATTGATCAAAGTGGTGGACAATGTATGTTCTTTCTCAGGGGTTTGGTGAGAGCCCATGGGGCTCCATGACCCAATATGGTAGGGCGGAGAGCAGGCCTTGTTTTGTTGTCTTTCATTTCATATTTTCTATTTTTGTTTAGTTGCATTGTGGGTCTTTAAGTTGGTGTTTGCAAGCACCTTATTGTCTTCATCATAATATATGCATATGTATATGTATTTGTATATATGCATGTGCAATCAAAAAGTGTATAACTAGTTAAACGAGTAACAAAGAAACAACAACAGAAAGGAAAGTTATTTTGATGTGACAATCACTCCAAAGAAAAAAAGGAAACAGATGTCCAGTCAACAGAAATGATAACAAATATCCAAAGTCACAATTAGGCATGGTTGTTTGGAAATCAAGGCAATACGACAATTATCTCTAGAGAGTCTTGCGCATAAGGGGAAATTGTAGATAGATTTGACATCAACACCTTGCACTTAGCTTCAAAGTTAATTCTTACAACTTTGACTATTGTTGTTTTAAGCCTTGTTTTTAAATTATAGGTTTGAGTTTTAATAGGAATAGTGAAAACAAATATATGAATATTTTCTACATCTAATGCCATGTACATACATTTCTACATGTACTTTATTAGTGTGTATATTTCCAGACAATAAATTCCTACATATGCATCCAATGCATGATGCTAGATTGTATTTGTTGGCATATTTGTTAAGTGTACCTTTTTAATTATTATTTCTTTTAGCCTCAAAAAATGAGTTGTTGGAATATAGACTGTATATTAAGTGTGATAAGAAATATTGGTTTCACCATTGATCAAAGTGGTGGATAATGTATGTTCTTGATCGGGGGTTTGGTGAGAGCCCATGGGGCTCCATGACCCAATATGGTAGGGTGGAGGGCAAGCCTTGTTTTATTGTGTTTCATTTCATATTTGCTATTTTTTGTTTAGTTGCACTGTGGGTCTTTACGTTGGTGTTTGCAAGCACTTTATTGTCTTCATCGCAATATATGCATATGTATATGTATACGTACATATGAACATGCATGCAATAAAAAAATTGTAGTGTTTTTTTAGATGGAGGCTACAATTAAGGAAATCATAGTGCATAACCATAAGTAGTACCAGCTTTACACTCTCCTTTAAAGAGTGCATCATACCTTCCATTCCTTGCAGAATCCATTGAAAATGCATTACATGTGCATAGATACATTTGCATATACATATACATATATGTATGCTTTGGTTATTCTCCATAAGGAACTATTGAAAAAAGAATTGGTGCTTGTGCCTGTGCAGGTTTTTTATTTTATTTTTTTCACATGGTTTTATATTTCCAAGTAGAAAATCCCTACATATGCATCCAAAGCATGATGTCGATTACGACAACTTGGCTATTATTCCTTTCAGCCTTAGAAAATGATCTATTAGAATGATAGGTTCTATATTGACTATGATAAGCAACATTGGTTTCAACATTGATCATAGTAGTGGACAATGTGTGTTCTTGCTCTAGGGTTTGGTGAGAGCCCATGGGGCTCCATGACCCAATATGGTAGGGTGGAGAGCACACCTTGTTTTGTTGTGTTTCATTTTATATTTTCTATTTACTGTTTAGCTACACTGTGAGTCTTTAAGTTGGTATTTGCAAGCACATTTTTTTCTTCATCATAATATATGTGTATGTATATTTATATGGGTGTTGCCACAATAGTGGTTTACACTTTTTGGGAGATCCTGGTTTTTGCTGAAATCACATATTTTTAGAAAATATAATGATTTAATCCTTGAAAAGTTCCATTTAAAGGATTCCAATTGAATATGGTTTGATCAAACCACCTTAGACCAAGCCCCCTTGGATAGAACCCCGCTAGTTTTAAACCATACCTATAATAGAGTCTCCTTTACACCTATCAAAATGTTGATAAAAAACACTTTTGATTTAACTTTCGGGGGATCAAATGAATTCATTTAAAATTTATTTTTTATAAGTATATATTCCTTATTATAAGATTCTAGAAAAGTATAATTTTAATTAAACTTAATTTGATTATTATATTTTTTTTTAATTTCTTATGAATGTAGGTTTTTCACAGAAAATCAAGCTCTCTATTCTACACTTGTGGAAAAATAGAAGATTATCGATTTATTTTTTTGAAAAAAATGAGTGCACTAGATACTGAAGTTCTTGATCCAACAAAAAAAGGAAAATTGAATTTTTATACATACAAAAAAAGTTATGTGTTATACGATCGTGCTATGTCTAAATTGTAATTGGTTTGACTTTGAAACTTGATTAAAGAAAAAATATTCAATAAAAAAATCTCTAACCAAGTGGAAGCACTAGATATCAAAGTTAAAAATATAAGTCTGAAAGAATTATAATTTTATCCTTCATGGAAAAAAAGTTATGCATTATACGATGAACGTCACTTTTAAAAAATGTTATTTTCTGAAGAAAACTAGTTTTCAAGGGAGATGAAAAAACAAATGCAAACTAATTCCAAAAATTTTGGAAAAAATATATTTAGAATCTACAGACAAAATTTCATGAAACTCTAGTTTACATCATCTTCAAATTCCTCAGGGTTTAGCCGCTATAGGTGCCCGAAAGTGAAGATTTAGTTAAAAAAATTATTTCAATGTCCAGTTTGGCCAAAAATTGTAAACCACTATTGTGGGATCACCCATATATGCATGTGCAATAAAAAATATGAAGTTTTTTCAGATGGAGGCTGGAATGAAGGAAGGCACAATTGTAGTGTTACACTCTTCTTTAAAGAGTGCATCGTACCTTCCATTCATTACAGTATGCATCAAAAATACATTGCATATGCAGAGATACATTTGCAAATACATTTGCATATATGTATGCTTTGGTTGTTGTCGCTAAGTAACTATTGGAAAAAGTATTTGCATATATGCAGGTTTTTTTATTTTCTTTTATTTTTTTGTTGGACCATAGTTTTATATTTCCAAGTAGAAAATCCCTACATATGCATCCAATGCATGATGTCAATTGTGACGTCTTGGCTATTATTCCTTCCAGGCTCAAAAAATAATTGTTAGAATGAAAGGTTTTATATTGGGCATAATAAGCAACATTTGCTTCACCATTGATCATAATGGTGCACAATGTATGTTCTTGATCAGGGGTTTTGTGAGTACCCATGGGGATCCATGACCCAATATGGTAGGGTGGAGAGTAGGCATTCCTTTATTCCCTTTCATTTTATATTACCTATCTATTCATTGGTTGCATCGTTCCTCTTTAAGTTGGAGTTTGCAAGAACTTTTCCATCTTCGTTGTGATGTATGCATATGTATATGTATGTGTATAGGCATATATAATGAAGGAAGTGAAGTTCTTTTAGATGGAGGGTACAAGGAAGGAAGGAACAATGCATAGGAATAAGTAGCAGCGACGTTACATTCTCCTTCAAAAAATGCATCATACCTTCCCTTCCTTACACTCTCCATTGAAAATGCATTGCATTATGATAGATATATTTACATATACATATGAATATATGTATGCTTTGGTTGTTCTCAATAAGGCATTGTTGAAAAAAATAATTGTTGTGTGTGTGGGTTTTCTTTTTTTTGTGCATGGCTTTTTTACTATGGATTCTTTTGTTTTGTGAGTTTTCCATCTAGGGCACTGTTGAAACCAATATTGTTTCATTTATGACTTCTATTTTGTGTAAATGGTTGGAACACAGTAAAATAGTTAATGTTAAATAGTATATATTATTTTCCATAGGGCATTGTTGAGTGTTGTTATCTACCTTTTGCTATTTTGTTCCATATTCGATTAGCTTGACCTCTTTACTTATGCCATTTCCCTTTAAGTTGGTGTCTCCAAGAATTTTATTATTTTCCTCATATTATGATTGTAGGTTCCTCAGGCTTGTTCAAGTTCCAACCCTGCATCAAGTGTGGACCGTAAAAAGGAAACAAAATGTAAAAGAAACCAACTTTATTATGTGTGCCATAGAGACTAGATTTGTGCAAGTCGTTGAGCCAAATACTTGCAACAAAGAGGTACTGTAGATCAGCCTAACTTGGCCCTGCATGTCCAAACAGGCACACCACAATTGCAATCAAGCTCACTGGCAGAACTTGTTGACTACTATAGCCCCGCACCCCCATCCCTTTCCAACTTCTGCACAACAATCATAGTGAAGGCACCTTCGTAATAGGTGGTTGTAGACCTCAAAAAAATCTTACCAAGAATGGCTTTCCATCCACATCATTGGTCACCCACCTCTCAAGTAGCATGTTTGGTGATTCTTTTCACACTACAACGTAGTCCTTTTGTCGATGCATTGATGCTTTGTTTGATTTGAAAATTTGTAGCGTTTGCAAGGAAAGCTACGTTAGCATGAGAGTGTGAGCATCTAGTGTAGGCAACATGTGTTTTCGTTGTGCTTCTAAAAAGGGCATCCATAGATTTAGTTTAGTGAACAAGATGGATCTAGGCTCACAACCTCCCATTCTTGCAAACCTTACTCAAGTTGAAGAAATGCTTATAGCTAGACTTGCTCCAGTTTTGCAAGTGACCCATGCTAGAGGAGGCCAATACAAATATAGTGGCCATACTATAAGCTTCCTTCAAGACATCATGAACATTGCAAATTTTTTACCGCGTCATCTACATGATATTGAAGTGGTGATTGTGCAAAGAATTGGTGTTCAGGGGATGAACTATGATTACTATGTTTACTCACATCTTTGATCTTCTGCACACAATGAAAGAACCAACATATAACACAGTTGAACTAATGGAAACTCTAGAAAGTGTTTTTGATGAGGAAGTTGAGCTTGAGGAATCGTCATCATTTATTCCATTGATGCCCAACCCTCCTCGAGAATTGCAAGCAATTAGAGATGCCTTGCAGATTAAAGACATTAGTCAAAATACTTTTCTTTTTCCTAAGATAAATTCTAGCCCTATCAATGAATATAATAGATAAGGGTTATTAAGCATGGATTTTTCCAATCTTGTTTCCCACTGACACATCAATGCCCTACAATTGAGAAGCATATAGATTCACTTACATCAATATGCATTACACTTGATGAGATACTATGATCATAGATTTGGGAAGCATGTCAGATACTCTTGAAGATGTTTCATGACAATGTCGTCCAGAACCCACACATAACAGCCTTGTACATGCACTTGTGGTTCACCATTTTTCATGAAGAGGTTATTGAGAGGCTTTTCCACACAAAGGAATACTGGTATAGGTATGAATGGAAACATCATGGATCAACACATGTCTACGGTTTCCTGTCGCTTCCAAGTTCCCCAAATATGGAAAATATTGATTGGTCCAACCCACATGAGCTTCAACAAGCAAAATACTTCTTTGATCTCTATGTTTAATCATGGAACCCTCATTCCCCAAATCAACTAATATCAAGGGCCACCACTCATCTTTGGAGGACTCATGCTTGCTTAATCATACACAAATCTCTTACATGGATCCAATGGTGGATTATGAACAAATGTTGAACATAGTGTAGAGGCATACCAAGTGTACTGAATACACTTTCCTTAGGAAAAAGGGACACCAATTACAATGTCACTACAAAGCTTTGTGGAATACACAACCATCATCAAAATTGGTGATTTATAGTGAATTGAACAAATCCTATAAACCAACAAGAAATGATGAGTGTATTAATATCCACAACCCTGAGATGCTTGCAATTTGGCGAGCAAACATTGATTTCCAGCTAGTCTTATCTAGACAAATTGTGCTGAACTAAATTTCCAAATATGCATCAAAGTTTGAAAAAAAATCTAAAAGCTATACTGATATCTTGTAGAGGCTTGCAAATACAAATTCATCTAGGGATAAAGTGTTGCTTGCGTATCAAAAATTCATGATGAACTTTTTATAGATCATGAAATTGGTGCATAAGAAACATGCCATATGCTACAAAAGTTCCCCCTTGTCATCTCAAGCTGGCATTTCTTGTCTTTGAACATCAACTAGCAGAAATTCCACCATTTGAAAATAGTTGATAGTGATGACGAGCTTGCAAGTGGTTATACTCATTGTTACATGCAAAGACCAGTTGAAATGGACAATATCCCTTATTCAATCTGCACAACTATATACATATAAAAAAAGTCACAAAGGTGCAGGCTAGCGTCCCCAGCCATAGCCTACTATCATCATTGTTTACCGCTATTCAACACTGTCCCCCCCAGAGCAAAGTGATACCTTTGAAACATTTTACTAGTCATAATTGCTACTATACAAGCCTTTCCAAAATGTCAAGGCATACATAGGCCTCACAAAAGAAAGCATAACACAGAATTGGAGGTTATTTTATGTTGTTGGCTATGACCCTTGGCATGTCAATAGAGTTTTTCCTCCCCCTGCCAATGAAGAGGATGGTGAAAATGATCCAATAGTGTGCAGTTTGTGCCTCCCATATATGAATACGAATGGGAGTTGCTTTCTTGGCTTGGTTCTACAAACAATGTTTTATTTGACCAGCTGCAACTATTGGGTAGATGGGACTTTGATCTATATCATAAGTAGGATGTACACCATGTTTGAGAGAATCTGCATAGCATTACTAAACAGTTCATTTCAACAATTAAATTGCATATAGCTAAAGACACTCTTTGCTCGTTGGTAGTGCCTATACTTTTTCATCAACTATCTCCTAAGAGAAAGCTTGCTCTGAATATCATTGAATAATACCATATTGGCCCATCTTCATCATCACCATTACATATGATCATTCAAGGAACTACTGGCGCAGGTAAATCATTGCTTATAGACAAGATCCGAAGAGCACTAAATACATTGCCAAGTCAGAGAATGAATCATTTGCTTACTTTGGCACCAATGGGGGTGGCTGCTTATAATATTCATACCTCCATAGTGCATAAAACTCTCTGGATACCAATTAGAGATATGAATCCATTAAAAGGTGATGTAGAGGCTATGGGACTTTTGGAAACACACAATGATTTCAAGGATTACAATGTTACAGTCTCAAACCCTCTTCCAGGCACCCTGATGGAGGCAAGGCTCAAAGGTTCACTTGTGACTTAAAAAAATTCCCTTATGGTTCCAAACCATTTGAATTCTCTTAAAAGACTCAACTAGACTTGTCTTGAATGGTTTCAAAACCCCAAGCCACTGACTTGGACAAAACCTAATTTTTACACCTTGACTAGGCTTCTAGCCCAACTAGGTCACCAGTGATAGTTTTTTGGATTTTCACTCAAATTTTCCAAAGGAATCCTCAATCTAATGACTGAATCAGATGTGTTTCATGTTGCTACACAACATACCAAAATATTGTGGGCACTTGTATTGGATCAGACTTCCCAAAACCTGTTGTTTCCTCAAATTTAAGGCCTAATTAGCCCTCTTTCTCAAAGAAACCCCTCTCTAAACTTATCCCCTAACCGTGAAAATTTCAACAATATCCTAAAATGTCTCCAAACAAAGTATTTTCAAGTTTTTAGGCTTCTATGACACCTTTAATACTCCTAAACAAAAAACCCTCAATAAATGGCTCCAAAACTAGGGCTTTTTAGTTACCACGCTTCCAAACATTTCCATAACCTTTTCTCTGACTTTTCACCATTAGGATAACATATTTAATCAATTCCAACTCAAAAATATACCCCTTGTTAAGGTATATCTCCTACTGCTATACCTTAGCCTCCATTTTCATGCACTTTGCCCTTTGACAACTCGGTGTACACCTTGATATTCTTCCTTCCTGCACATTATATTTTTAATATGGTATGATACATGTTAAATATGATCCATTTCAAAAGTTACAGTCACAATCTCCCATGAAATGGATCATTCATTCATTACGACTCTCAAAATCAATAAAAATATGCACTTTCTTGAGGACAATTAGTTATAAAATACAAAGAATTGATTATTGTTGCTTTCAGGACATTCAAATGACTTCAAAACAAGTAGATACAAGTCCTTAAACCATCCAACTCAACAAATCTTCAATAGAAATCAATAGATCATCAAAAGGAACACAAAAGAATGCAAAAACTAATGTTTAACTATTTTTTCTGAGAACAATTCGTACAGTACTTGCAAAACTGACCCAACCCCCATACAAATGAATTCTCCAATCTTAAAAACCATTTTTCCAACTGCTCAAACTGTTTAGGATTGACTTTAATGCATAATTAAGGCTAAAACTCCTAAAACCTATTCTCCCGCCCAAAGTTGGAGTTTGAAAATTTAAATTGTCCAACTTGAAATTTACTAACTTCTATTAACTAAAGACATCTAAGACTTATTGAATTTGAAAATTCAACCTTATTTGACTTAATTAAAGCATTAGATTCCTATTTAAACCCCTAGAACATTATTGTTCCATTACATTGCATTTTTGTCCTATGGTCCTTATCAGGACCCTTAGGACTTTTGATCTTCCAATTACACTCATCCCTGCCAAATGCCATTATAGGCTTCAAAATGCTATAATTGATGCTCTGGAAAGGTTTATAGGTCTTCATGACCCCTACAACCTCCTAGCACTTGAAGTGTTCCTCAGAGAGCTTGGGTGCCCCTACACCAAAAGGGAAGCCATTGACCATATTTCAAGAGGACTTCAAACATATTAAGTACATCTTAATTGATGAAATGAGCTTCCTGGGGCCCAAGTTGTTGCTTAAAATAGATAGTCGATTGTGGTAAGCATTCCCTGCTAGACATATGCAACCATTTAGTGGTGTCTCTATTATACTTCTGGCTGACATGGCACAACTACCTATTGTTTTTGACAGGCCTATATATGCTTCTCACTCCACAACGTTGGCTCTTTGGCACACTTTTTATATTGTTGTCATTCTTGACACTGTCTTCCACCAGCATGGATAGTATGATACACAACAAAAATTTTGTACACTCCTTTTGAATATTAGAAATTGTCAGGCATCTTGGCAATTTGACTGAAAAAATATTATGAATCGAACAAATGTCATGCTTTCAACTAAGAAAAACCAAGAGTTTGATGAAGTTATCCACTTATTCCCAACAAATAGGTTGGTTGCCTTGCACAATAGAAAAATGCTTTAGCAGTTAAATGTTCCCATTGCAATTAGTGCTGCTGAAATTTCTCAACAAAACACACTTGATTATGGCGATGATGAACAACTTCAAGCAAAGCTCTTACTTGCAATTGGCCAGCAGGTAATGTTGACAACAAATATTTGGGTGGCAATTGGCTTGGTTAATGGATCGTTGGGTTTAGTGAAGGCTATCTTATATGCTAGGGGTGCTAAACCACCTCAACTTCTTGAATATGTTGTTGTCCACCTCCCAAACTACATTGGCCCAACATGGGATCAGGACAATCCAAGAATCATCCCCATTCCCCCGATCACACGGGGCAACCAAAGGCAGCTCCCCTTGACAATGTCTTGGGTGATAACAATACATAAATCTCAAGGCTTGACACTAGAGAGAGCTACAATAGATATTGGAACTAAAGAAAGGCAAGGACTAATGTTCACAACTCTCTCTCATGTTAAATCAATAACAAGAATACGCATAGATCCACCTAAGTTCTCTTATGATAGATACTCTAGGTTGCATTCCAACAAATACAATGCACTTCTAATCAAAGAAGAGGATCGCATCCAAAAATTGCCTACATTCCCATCATGATTCTCAAATGCTGCAACTACATTCCATTTATATAAAAGGTAAGGCATATCTCCTTTATTCCATATCTTCTTTCACAACTACATTTGAAATTCTTTGTCACAAATGCTACAACTGTATATATTTTAAAAAATGGGTAACACAAATTTCAGTTGAACAAAATTGACAGGTGCCAAAAGAGAATTATATGGAAGTTATAATTATACACATAGTGTCTCCTGCTCTTTGCAGAAGGTATGCCTGCATCTTTTTTATATGATCTCTTCTATTGAAGATACATTAGATATTATTTGTTATAAGCTATAGAGTTATTTATATTTCTTGATTTAGATATTGTCTATCAATGACACATTTTCGTTGCACTAAACTTCAAATTTTCCTTGCGTCTAACTATATTTGATTGAAACCATTTTAGATTGCAAACGTTCTAAACTGTAGATACACATCTCCACAATAATAAATATCTTTGTAATCACATGTTTGTAATGGTGTACAAGTTGCAACTACATTCTATTTAGATAGAAGGTAAGGCTATATGTCCTTTATTCCATCTTTTATTTCACAACTACATGTCAAATTGTTTTTCATAAACAATACAACTATATATATTTTTCAAAATGCAAAAGACTGATTGCAACTAAATAAAATTTCTAGGTTAATGCTATGATATTTCCACAATCCATAATGCTTAAGATTTTTTGTTACAAGATATTTAATTATGTTTTTGTTTGTGGATGGAAAAACTCACACACAATCAAATATCTAGAAACAACATATATTAAGCAAAAATTTGCAAGTGTCGAAACATTGGTTTCACCATTGATCATAGTGGTGGGAAATGTATGTTCTTGCTTGGGGGTCTGGTGACAGTCCATGTGGCTGCATGACCCAATATGGTAGGGTGGAGAGCAAGAATTCTTTTCATCTATTCATGCTACATCTCGTTGCACCCACAAGGTATGCCTACATCTTATTTATTTAATGCCTTTTATTGCACATGCATTGGATATTATTTGTTATAAATTATATAACTCTTTATTTTCCCTACTTTACATATTGTCTACCAATGACGCATATTCATTGCACTAAATTTCAATTTCACATATAATATAGTAATGTATTAGTGAATGATATTTTATCTCAACTTATATTCATTAGTACTATGGATCTTTTCACATCATTAGATCTTCTATGAGGTCAGCCTCGTCATAGGTTCAGTTCTCAAATTACATTATGGGAATTTTGAGGAAGTAATGTTTTGTAAATTATCTTTGACAATGATTAGTTCAATAAAATAGAAAAATATAGTTTCAAACTTTTGTATCAATCTTCAACAGAATTGTGTGGATGCAATTATCTCTTTATTCTTAAGGTTTTGGATGGCTTATGTAAATATACTTATTTGACATTTCAATTATACTCTAAGATTTCACATAATTGTATTACATTTTTGAGATAATTATATTTTCCATTCCTCTGATCAATGGTGGCATCAATGATCCATATAATACTTAGAATACAGTTTTTACATGGCTTTGTTGCTGTGAATTTTTGTCTTTTGTGGGTTTTTCCATCTCGCTTTCTATTGAAACCAATATTGTTTGATTTATGGCTTCTGTTTTTTGGTCATGCTTGCAATGTAGTAAAATAGTTAATGTTATACAATTTATGTTAACATATTGTTGCATTTTCAATTTGGTGTTGTTGAACGGTTTATATTTTTCCATAGGTTTGTTACTGTGAATTTCATTGTTTTATGAATATTGTTACTAAAACCAATATTCTTTCATTTATGGCTTCTATTTTTTGGCTATTCTTGAAATGCAATAAAATAGTTAGTGTTATACAGTTTATGTTTCTTTCTATAAGGAATTGTTGATTGTCATTCTTTTCCTTAGGCTATACTATTTCATTTTCAAAAACATGTTGTTGAAAGGGTTGTATTGTTTCAATCTTTTATAAGGTGTTGTCAACAAAATACTATATTGTTTGTTCCAACCAATACTACTACATTTATGCTTTGAGTTTTGTGGAATGTTCCATACAACAAGTACGCAACACTATGTATCAATCGTCTTTATATCTACTATGACATACATACATTTCTGCACATAGGGGAAATACATTGTCCACTATTTTGTACAATGTGTTAGTATGTACCTATGTTGTTTGCATCTGCTATGACATACACCCAACATTTCACATGCCTTTGTTAGTTACTTCTCCCAATGGTGACATTAATGTTCTATTTTTTATTCATCCTAAGTGTGTACACGTTGCTTCCATTTGGTGTTCCCCTCCACCTATCGGCTCATCATTGCATGCAACTACACACAACTGCTAGTATATATATTGTTTAGTCAAACACCATGTAATGGCATGGTTATGAAAAACTATAGAGTTTACTAGGAAATTAATTTAGGCGGATATGCATTAAGCATGATTTTAATTAATATTTTTTTATGTATGAATGCAAATTATGTTTAGTTCACAAAAGAAATAATCTTTCAAGATCATCCTAATTATATTTATAAATATAATATATATGATTAATATTTTTTTATATTTATTTTGAATAAAATAACTTATATAATTAGTCTTATATATATATGAGAATTTAAAAATATACATATATATTAACATATAGAAAGCTTTACATCTACATTTATTAACATAAATTTTATACATGAGCTAAATTATTTTTAAATCGGCATAATATACTATGATACATTGACACACAATTTTTTTTGTAGTATCATGATGAGATGATAGTAAATATAATCAAAACCTAGTATCATAAAGTAGAAATTATAAAAATTATATACTTTTTTGAAATGTCTCATATAAGTTAATCAAGTGATAGAAAGGATTTATTTATACATGTAACTTAAAATGATGTTTAAAGGTTAAATCTATAAAGTAATCCACCTTAAGAGAATAGTTAAGCTTTGAGAGGGGAACATAATAAAATCACACCTTAAATTTAACATTTTACTTAGTAGAAGCTCAACTTTGACGACTTAGCCAAACCTAACCTAGGTCAGGTAGGTGGGGGTGGGGCCATCCATGACCACAAGGGGAAATTATTTCTAGCCTACACAATCAACTTGGGGGTTCATCATATAGTTTTGCTAAGGTGGCAGTGGCCTTCCACGGCATACAAATTTCCATGCAAGCTCGGATCTCAATTTTTTTCTATAAAAGGATACTCTAGAAACGTGACTCTCTTGCTGACACAGAAAGCCTTTCCCTATTGAACTCTCCAAGACCCAATGTCCTTGGCTCGCAATGTCATGATTTCCCTCAAAAATTGCAATGTTAATCACATGTATACGAGTGGCAATAATGTTGTTGATGCATTAGCAAATCTTGGAACCTTTACTCCAAATTTAGTAATATGGGACAATATCTTCCATATCCTAGGTCTTGTGATTGAATTAATTCAACATGATGCTAAAGTACTATCCAAATGAGATCAATATGGATAGGATGTCATCTCTTATTGATAGTTTCCATGCTCCTCAATTATGGAAAGTTAAGCTCATTAATGCTTCTTTTCATATTTATATTTATTTGCGGCTCTAAATTTTGTATAGTCATTTCTACAATTGGTATTACCTTGCTCTAAAATTTATGATTTTCGTGATGGGGGTGATCTAGTTCAGGATGAACCTACCATTTTTTATGGATAGAAGCAATTTTACAAGGAGTGTTAGGCCATTCTAGAATAGGGAAAGCTAGCTTTATTTGTGGAGGGGATGTAGGGGCATGACTCCAAGATTTATTTGGCATTCGCTAATTATTGGGTGAACAAAACAATTATTGTTGAATGGGTTTCCTTCATGGTGACTCCTAAGCTAATTGTGGAGGTGATGGGGATCTCTTTGGAAAGGGTTTGCATTCCTCCTAATTCAAAAGGCCATTACTAGAAAGACATGGAATTTTTTTTGAAAGATGGCGAGAGGGTGAATAGATTGCAAAATGGCTTTAACCATACAAAATTGTTCAACATTTTTAGAAAATTTGTAGAATTCCTCATGAGGTTTTTCATGCTCGAAAGGTAATTTCACCACTTACATGCTCATCTTTTCCCTATACTTAATTATCTTAGGTATAATTTCAAAATGAACTTCACCTTTTGGCTTCTATCCTCGCTTGAGACATCTGATAAATGCAAGAAATTACCCATCCACTAGGGCCTTATTTATCATCTTTCCACATTTCATTTTGTGATGCTTCCCTCCCTTGCCCTGTTTGTAAGAAAACTTTGACCTTTCATGACCCCAACCCCTCTATTACTCTAAATGAAACCCATCCTATTATTCACCACATCACTTGGGCCTTGGGTAAAGCCCTTGTTAATGAAAGAAAACCCCAACCCCATCAAATGCACCTCTTTGTCGGAACCCATGACTATTTCTACTTCTAGATCAAGGAGTCTGACAACTCAAATGATGATGAGTCATGGAATCCCACCTCGACCAACTCTCCTTTACACTCTTCTTCTCATGCGAATATCTTTGATGTCCTCAACACCCCCTATTTCTAACCCTAACCCTCAAAATTCTCTCAATCTATCTATCAACTTGGAGTATGTCAAAATTGAGCCTAGGTTGATTTGTCCCTGTGGTGACCCCATCTAAAAAAAATCAATGAAATTTTTGAGACAATTAATATCTAGAGGGATGTCATGAAGTGGCTCTTGGGTCAACTGGTAATAGCTAAAGAAAAAATCCAAAGTTTGGAGGGCAAGGTTCTTGAGTAGCAGGTCTCGAGGCCAAGGAAGGTGGAGAACAAGGAGAACTAGGACATGATTTCCTCTTTGGCCAAGTCATTTGAGAAGTGGGTGATGTGGGAAAAGGAGCTAGAAGATTTTTATGCTATTGTTGATACAGAGGAAGAAAAAAAGAATTTACTGACTAAGATTGATGATATCCATTAGAACTAGGAGAAAACCATGTAATGCATCAGGGTCATCACCGATTATAGTAAAGAAATCGTGAAGAACATTTCCCTCACCCTTCAAGTTTTTCAAGATGAATGAAGGAAGTGACTAGGGAAATGGGTTGTGGATGGTCTATAGGATGGTCACATGCAAAAGAAGAAGGGTAAAAACTGGGATACCTCAGCTCGTATTGTCACGTAGAATACTTAGGCCATTTAGAAGGGGCCTTTGACTTTTGAAAAGAAGGTCCAATTTTTGTCCCAGGAATGGAATGCGATCATTGATCTCAAGTTTTTGGGAGACCTATAGGTGTCCTATGGTTTTGTGCTTGTCTCAACTCTATGTGCTTTCTTTGTTTTTTTTTGCTAGTCAAACTATTGAAGCTTAAGTTTATGCTTTAGTATTTTAGGTTTCTCACTTCTTATGAGTTCATCATTTTCCTCTATGTTTGTTTTGTAATGGGTACTATCCCCTCCAATTTTCCAATTTTAATCTAATCAAAACAGTCTACTTTGTAATTTTTTGGGAAGGAAATAAATTCCTTTGAATCCTACACTCGAATAATTTCCTAGACTATTTAGAGTATAATTTTATTATTGCATGAAAATAATATGTATTATTATTAATTCATTAATGTTAGAAAAGTAAGGAAAACAAAATAATTCATTTAAATTATGGTCACAATTCATATTTACAACTGGGATTTCTTGAATCGATACCTTATGAAATGGGACATTAGAGTTATTACTACAGTTAATATTATATAGCTCATATTAGAGTTATTGATAGTTCTAATGCATACAACTCATATTAGATTAGAATTAGTAAAATTATTACAACCTTATTTTAGTCAAGTATCATGTTAGCAAAGCATCAATTTTTTATGTGGGTTTGTTTATATTCCATGTCCATTTGTTTTGTGATTACTAACACTTGGAAGACTTCAAATAAAATATCTAATTATCCTTGAAGGTTATAATACAATGATTTTCTTCAATCAAAGATTGCAAATCTGAGTGGTAGAGTAAGAGCAAGAAGATGAGTCCATGAAACATGGAAGCTTTTTCCTTAGGAAAAAAAATGAAATCAGCTTGCAAAAAATGGGATCCTACTTTTTAATAAACGGGATCCCATTTAGGTTTGGGATCCCAAGCCTAATATCAAAAAATGGGATCCCATTTTTGAAAAAATAGGATCCGCGTTTAAAATGAGATCCCATTTTTGAAAAAAATAGGATCACGTTTAAAATAGGATCCCATTTTTGAAAAAATAGTATCAGTTTGAAAATGGGATCCCCATTTTTGAAAAAATGAGATCTTTAAAATGGGATCCATTTTTTTTTAAAAGGGATCTTTCTTTCAAAAAACAGGATCTTGTTTTGAAAACTTTTAAAAAATGGAATGTTTCCATTTTTGGAAACTTTTCAAAACAGGATCTTGTTTTAAAAAATTTCCATTTTTGGAAACTGTAATTATCAATTTGTCACTTGTTTATCTATTAGCCTCTGATTGACTAAGGGTAACCTCTCTTTTATAACATCATAGCCATTGTGGAGGTAGTTTTATGCTATATGATTTATTGTTGTTAATTCTTGCTTATCAGTTTTGTGTTTTTATATATTTATATCAGTTTGTTGTAGTTTCATAGTTGGCTTAGTTTACAAAATCATTTTAATTCAATTCTTAATCAACACATTAGTCAAATCCCACAAAGAGGACCAAAACTCTGATAAGTCATTCTCACTATTCCTTGAAGATAGTAGCCAAGTGGTCTTTTATGATCATTTGTTGTGTCCCCTCAGATGTGATGTTTCAAAATGTGTGATTTAGACCTTAGATTCCTTTTCTTGCACTCTAATAGAAAAGAAATAATATAATCAATATAAACTACAATTTAGTAATATATATAATTTAATTTTTATAGTGACTAAAAGTTTTTAAAATATTTGTTTTTTTTTTGTTTTGATTGATGGAGGGGGAATGGGGTTAGCTATGCCTTTGGTACATGGTATTGAACTCAAAGTGACATGTAGCTCATGGAAGTTGTGACTTTCATGGGAGTTGTGGCACACTTATGGGTTGCCGCTATGGCACTCATTTCAGTGATTAATTTAAGAAACCCCCCTAAAAAAGAGATAAAATTCTAGCAAATCTTTTATTTTTTTAGGGAAAAATATTAATTTCTATTGGTGAATCTTTCCTTTTTCTCAAAAAAATATTAATTTTATTGGCATTTTTTTACATCACTAAAATTTATAGAAAATTTTGGTGAATCTTGAAAAATGCATTAATTATGATGGAAAATTCATCCAATCTAAAAATAATTCTCATGGAAAAGTAGGGTTTTGAGTGTGGCAATTATCAATGGGTTTACAGGGTAGACTATAATATTCACTTGCCACCATTGTTTTAAAATATAATATAATGACTCTCATTGTATTGTATAAAGTAAAATGTACCCACAATCTATAATTCTAATGTGGCTTGAAATTTCTTTTAGATCATTGATCTAACAACCCTCATACACTATGAGGTAAAATGTATCCATAATATATAGTACTCATGAGACCCAAGATTGTGGGCCCCATGAGAATTACAAATCATGGGTACATTTTAGCTAGTGGAATACAACAAGGTCTATTAGATTATATTATAAATTAATGGTAGAAACGACAAATTAGAAGTATGGTCCTAAAGCAACTAATAATTATGATATACTATTGGCGAATTAATATAGATTTTT
>VDFB02080280.1:0-14698 GCA_007258455.2 Sequoia sempervirens
CCCTAGTGGCATAGTTGAAAGGTTCCATAAGGATCATGGAATGAAACCTCAAGTGGGTCAGTGTCTAAACTGTGAAACCCTTGGAGGCTCTGTGAAAGTCTTATTTAGTGGATGAAGAAATGGTATCCTTTTTACGTCTACCTATCCCATCTGTGCAACCTGCGAGTGGATCTTGTGGCATAAATTTCACCTCACAGGACTTGTTGATGATTTACAATAGAGAACCATCTCCCTTATACATCCTCGCATATATCAATGGAAACACCATAACAGGTGTCCTCGTTGATCGTAAGTGTTGAGTGAATGTCACTACTAAGGAGATTATGCTGATTAATTTCTTACACAAAGATAGGTATGACAAATCTAGGAGCACTATTAGTACACATGATGGGCTTTCCATCCCTCCCATCAGTTGCATCACCTTGTCAATGCTAGTTGGACCTAGATCTGTAAATACACTTTTTAACATAATCCCAGGGTCTAAGCTAGATTCAAAGTGCAACTAGGTATCCCCCGAGTGGTCACTATGAATGTAGTTCCCTTAGAAGTCCATAAGTTCCTAAATTTTTCCTATGAGGGTTTGGTGCATGTAGTCCATAACACTAGCTATAAACTGTTGATTGCATGTAGGGGCTACTCATTGGATCACTTTTTTCCTACCCTTGTGTTGGAAGAATGAAGAAGAACATCTCATTATGTAGATTTTGTGTTGTCATTGATGTCATCATGTAATATGAGTTGCAACTGCAAGTTTAAGTTCAAGCTTGATCTAGTATTCTGAATTGGTATGTAGTTATTATCCTTCGATATTTTGGTCTATAATTCTCCAGTGATGAATATCATTGCTTGCAATTTTGGGAGATGGTTCTTGGTTGTTAGAATTTTGTATATTCAAAATTTTGTGTGCACAAGTGCTTGTATGGAGATTTGGCATTTTTCTGTTGCATTTTGTTATTAGGTATATCCCTAGTCAACCTAAGGGTATGTGCAGGATCATCATGGAAAAAACAAGCCCTTAAGTTGTGATGAAAATTTAGAAAAATAAAAGTTAGGCAACGTGACGTAAAAATTTGAATAAGTTATCTATATTATTTCACAAATATGTAACAATAGAATTTGTAGTAAATTGAATGAAGTTCCTAAACTACTAGGTTTATTTTTTTAGAAAAAAATCTATTTGGTGAAAATTTGAAATTTCAATGCAGTAGCACTTAAATTTTAGGGAAAAAATAAGTAGGTTTTCGTCTGACCACCCTAACCACAATAAAATGATAATATTTTTTAATAATATTTTAGATATAAGTAGAGGACTCATGTGCCGATGTGATGCATATTTTTTTCTAATTTGTTTCCAAGTAAATAATTAATTATGATTTTTTTATTACAACTTTTGAAAAATATAAAAACTCGTATGTCTAACCACCTTAACTTGGTCCAAACTTCATGAAATTCAATTTTTTTTAATGCTATAGTATGCAAAACATAGAATGTGATGCATGTTTCAGATTCAAGAAATGTGATATCGTTTGAAAGCTATAGATGTTTTTCAATCAACCTATCAATTAGGACTTTAGTTGTAATTCAAATAGAAAATGAATAATAATTATTTATTAAATTAAAAGTAAAGAATAATTTATATTGGTCGAAAGCTGAGAATATCCTTTAAAAACCATTTTTGATCATCAAAGGAACTGAATCAACACTTGTTAGGTGTAACTTTATCAGTTCATATTTTGGTTGTAAGCCATTTCTATATTGTATTTTTGTAGGTAGTGAGCCTCCCATTTTGGATATTGAGTCCTCACAGTGAACCACCCTTTGTAATATCTTATAACTAGTTATACTATATTCTGAGCTAATCTTTACCATGGTTTTTCCAATTTTAGGTTTTCCATGTAAAAATCTTGGTGTTCGTATGTTGTGTGCTTTTTTTTCTGCTAATGCTCTTGCTCATTCTTACTGTTATATGTACTGGAATATTTGGATGTTATTTGTTCAATAAGTTTAAGAAGATACTGATTGACCCCCCCTCTCAGTATCTTGGATTTTCAACAATTGGTATGAGAGCTTGGTTCCTTCGAAAAAGCCTAACAGATTGAGGAAGATCTTGAAGATTGAACAAATGAATGATAGAGGATAAATCCAAACTACTTTTGAAGATCTTGACAAGGCTGAAAATTAAAACAAAGATTTGAAAGAAAATCTTTATGAGGCAAATGAATGCATCAACAAATTGAAAGAACAATTGAAGAAATTCAAAGAAAGACATAGGGAAATAAGTGGACAACTAAAACAAGCAAATGAATATATCATCAGATTAAAGGTGCAAGTAGAGGAAAATAATAGAATTGATGATTGTCTAAATACAACAGTGAAAAGAAAGACCAATGAATGCAAAAGGCTTGAACAAGAAGTGTTAAACCTCAGAGAAGATCTAGAAAAGAAAAGAAAACTATGTTAAGATAAGTTGAAAACAAGTTGAGCCACAAAGCTTGATGAGTTGATTGCAGGACAAAAACCAACTAAAGACAAAGGTGGTTTGGGAATGCAAGCAGGTGAAAGTTCAAAGGATATGTAGATCCCAAACATAGTGGATAATCAAATGACTCAAGATAGAGGAAAAAAAACATGAAATCCAAGAAACTTTTCTAGAAGACCGCCTATCAGAAAACCAAATGCTCAAAGTTTCCCATATTTCAATGGTGTTTGTTTTTCATGCAATAAATCAGGTCACAAGGCAATGGAGTGTAGAAGTACAATAAATTAGTATGCTAGTCCCTTCTCTAGACAATGCTTTGCATGCAAGAAAGTTTGACATAGAGCTAGTGAATGCATAACTCAAATGATGTATTGGTTTAATGGAGGAAGAATGAATCAAAAAAAAATTGGCTACTGTTATGCATGTAATAAGTTTGGACTCAAAGAAAATTAGTGTAGATCAAGGGTTAACAAAGGTCAAATAAATAATAAAAATGTTTTTTGCTACAATTGTAACAAACCCAAACACATTTCAAGAGTATGCAAAAGTAAAGGGGGGAAGCAATCTGATCCAGTAAAGAAGAATAAACTAGTGAAGACAATTGAAAAGAATGAAGTTAAACAAGAAATGAACAATATATGGAAGAAGAAAGAAGAACCAATATCATCAAATGTGTCTGTTCCCTCATCTGGTGTAGACAATCCCTTTAGAAATTAGACTAGATAATTGTCTTAGGGGGAGTATTAATAGAAAATCATTCAAACCCCTTGAATATTTGGTGTGTCATACTTTGGCACAAAGATACTTTTGTAAGGAATGAACAAATAGAGCTTATGCAAAAGGAACCAGAAGAAAAGTTGTAGGCATGATCATTTGCGAAGCAAATTAGGTTTTTTCAGTGTAGTGAAGAAGGTTTTTATTAGCTTTTTGAATTCTACTGCATTTAATGCAAATTAGGGTAGCTCATTGATCTATAAAGTGAATTTGTAAGATGTTTTTATCAATTATGAATTTGAAGAAAGTGGAGAGTGAATTGGACCAATATTGAGGTGAATTGAAGAGTAAGTTGTGCAAACCCTAGTTCTGGTTCTCATGAAAGAAAAAGGTATTGTACTCTTTTGTGTTGTGGGTTTGTGTGAATCTTCTTTCTAAAATCATTTGAGCTTGGTTTGTGGAAAAATGACAACCCTTGTAGTTGTAAACTTGTCAGAAAGACCTAAACCTTCCTACAAGAAATATTCCATGAAGGTATTCAAAGATGACCTTCTGGGTGCCTTCTCATTGATTCCTCATGGTGTCATACCTATTGAAAACACTAGAATGTACATTCGTGTTAAAATTGAGGAGTATAATCACAACAAATTGATAGATATGTGGCTCAATGAGCTCACTGGGGATGATTTCTTGATAAATTTGAGTATGCAAATATTGTTGTGAAGAAGTTGGATTGGTGGAATTTTTTTCCTAACTTTAGCTCCACTGTTGATGACAAGTATGTTAAACCTACTCTTATCAAAATTCATGATAAGTTTTTGTGGATTGAAAGACCTCACCTAATAACCAAAGAAGTGATTAAGGTAGTTACTGAACTTTGTGATACTGGACCGGTACCAGTGTTGAAGTCTGTGAAGAATGAAGTTGTGATGGAACTCACGAGAGAAACATTTGACAAAAGAGCTCTTATAACAAAACCTAGTACCAATGCTGCTGTGAAGTATGCAGTTATAATGATTGGCCATAAGATCTACTGCACAAATAGGGAAAATTTTGTGTCTTTTACAACTATATCCATTAGATATGACATGGCAGCAAATGGAGAAAAATATGATTTGTGTGAACTTCTGCAACAACAATTATTTAAAAACCTAAAGATGACAAGGGAGAAGAAATATGCATTTAAGTTTGGTTCCCTAATTGTTTGTTTGTTCTACTTTCTTAGATGACTTCTCGGAAGAGAGATGTGGTAATTTGGGATACATCAAGACCTATTGCACATCAAATTTTTGATTATATGCACATTTTGGGTGATCTAAAGAGTTGAGAAAATGATTTGACAACATTATTTGTAGTATTGAAGAGCAACATGAATCAACATGAAAGGATTCCAAGGAAAATTATTGTAAAGTACAAGAATGACATCATAATTCATGTCTCCTCTAATGAGTGCATGATTGAAGCAGTTGGACCATGGACTGTCTAGATATAACCATTGGGTTATGAAGTTACAGAGGATGAAGTAGAAGGCTATGTACAAGTTTTATTGAAAATCCCAAAAGATACTAGTGAACCAAGAGTGGGCACATATGACAAAAAGAATATGGAAATTCACTTGAAGCATAAGACACCTGTGATAAGGAAGAATGTAGATCAAATGCTTAAAAAGGTCAGCTTCACTGATGAAAAGATTGTACAAGGAAGAGAAAAGGGAGAGTAGATGGCTGGAGAATCATCAAGATTCAGGAGATCTGGTAGGACTACTCCTTTAAAACCAATTGTAGCCCCTACTTCAGTGAAGGTAGAGCCTAGTGCTCTTGGTAAAGGTAAAGGCCTGACTCCTTCTAGGCCCGCTACAAGATTTGGAAAAAGGAAAGAGACTCCTCCGATGGAACCATTCAGGAGAGGTAAGAAGGAAAAGGAAACAAGGGAAAAGGACCTCAATATCACCTAAGAGGAAGAAGAAGAGGAGGAGGGCCCTGTAGCTAAATTGGTAAGAAAGAAGAAAGGGAACATTCCCTCTAGTGAAGGTGCTTCATAGGATGCAAGTGATGGCACTAAGAGATATCTATATGTGTCATCATCTAAAGAAGACGAAGAATAGGCTTTTGGTGTTCATGTGCACACCAAACTGGACTTGAGGAAGGAAGAGATGTTAGAAGAGGCATCTCCAGACCAAGAAGCACAAAAATCCTCACCTATAAGCCTTGGTTCCCCTCTCAGATTAGAGGCATTGGGTAATAGCTTGGTAAATTTTGAAGATATGTTGTAGCCTATAGCAAAAATTTATACTCAAGTATGTAGAGAGGACAAGAAAATATTGATTTTGGCTATTATTCAATATGCTATTACTTTGGAAGTTTGTTGGGACTATGTTAAGAACAATGTGTCTAAGAAATTATGGGATGCCCTAATTAAAAGGAGATCACAAGCTATTGAGTTGGAAGAAAAGATAAAAAATGAGGTACATTTGAGAAAATTGGGTCCTCTTTGACCCAAAATGATTTAGAAACCTTGAAGAAAGTATGCTCAAAGATGTTTAAGATGAAGAAAAGTGTAAATACTCTAATGAAAAAAGATAAAAAGAAAAGAAAGAAAGAAATTGTAGAAGCCATCAAGGGTATGGCTGAGAAACATGGTATGTTTGGTGCACTCCCATCCGATTCTACACCTAAATCAAGAGAAAAATATTCTACAGAGGTAAAGGAAGGCATTCCTCAGGGTACATGTGATACAAATATCCTTATGGAAATAGGTGTTACAAATGACCCTTTCGAGATAGACAAACAAAATGAGGAAGAAGCTAAAGGAGAGAAGTGTAATGTTGCTCCTTCGATGCATGCTGAAGGAGAAAAAGTTAAAGATGAAGGTGAAGGGAATGAAGAAGAAAGAGATAAAGATGAAAAAGAAAAAGAAGAAAAAGTAGTAGAAGAAGAAAGAAATGTGGAATCTACTAGGAAGAATGAAGAAGATCAAAGGAAGGTTGTGGAATCACAAAGGTCCTCTAGAGAATCCTCCTCCGGTGATGATGTATTAAATGAATTTTTATCCAAGAAAATAAGGTTCCAACCGATAATTCCTCTAGAACTTCTATAGCTCCCCATGGTTCAGGGTAGTGTATATTGGGACAAGATTTCTCCCATTCATAAATTGGTGTAACGTATGCATTGCATGCATCCAAAAGAAAAGAAATTTTGGAAGCACATCAAAAGGGGATAGAGCTTATTGATGATGCCCTCAAAGATTTGTAGGAGGCCACCCATGGTACATCAATTAATACATCTCTCACTTTGATAGAGAATCTGAAACTTCTATTGGACTCCTTTAAGGAGTATACCTTCAAACTAGGTGAGAAGACTAGACAAGAGATTGAGGAGAAATTGGCAGAGAAAAGGATTTCAGAATTTCAAGATAAGTTTGCTTTGGAAAATACCAATGTCGAAAAGAGCTTGGAAGTTGTGCAAGCTTGTGATTCTAAAGAAAATACTATATTTTCTTACTACATAAAGTGGTCAGATGCCACATAGAGTATCAAAGATCTCATGGACTCCATTGAGTCCTAGTTGATAGTTATTTCTAGTACATATAATGTATCTAAAGATAGAGATAGGTCAACTTGGAATGCTATCACTACTCACAGAGAGAAATTATTTATTCTACAGAAACAAAAGGAAGACACTATCAGAAGATTCAGTCAACTAGGTGACCTTGTGAGAATGGAGTACACTCTAGTGGCCAATGCTTTGGAAAATGCAGAAAAATTAGAAAAGATCAATTTGACTCCATGCACTCTGGATGAGGCAGAAGAAAGTCTAATAGAGTTAGAATCTCTAAAAAAAATGTTGATATCTGCTAGGAAGAGTTTGGAGAATGGCAAGACAACATGGAAAGGTATTCTCAAGTAGCTTCAAGTCTCACCTTCCTCTAGGTAATGCTTTTTTAGTTTACTTTGTTTCAGACCACCCTTGTATATATATATATATATATTCATATTTTTATTCTACCCTTTGTCCTTAATGTCAAAGTGGGAGAGAATGTTGTGAAGAGAATAGGGGAGAGTTTGTTGCATAGGTTTGTACATTCTTTTGGTACATGTTGCCATCAATGACACAGGGGGAGATTGTTGGAAGAATGAAGAAGAATATCTCATTATGCAACTTTTGTGTTGTCATTGATGTCACCATGTTATATGATTTACAACTACAAGTTTAAGTTCAAGCTTGGATCCGATATTCTGAACCGGTATGTAGTTATTATCCTTTGGTATTTTGGTCCACAATCGTCCACTAATGAATATCATTGCTTGTAGTTTTGGGAGATGGTTCTTGGTTGTTAGAAGTTTGTATATTCTAAATTTCATGTGCACAAGTGCTCGTATGGTGAGTTGGCATCATTTTGTTGTTGCACTTTGTTATTAGGTCTATCCCTTGCTGATGTAATCAATAGTTGATGTTATAATGGATTAATTTTTTGTTGTGCATGTATGTGTGACCTATCTTAGGTCCATTCTGACATGTTGTAGCATACTACATGCTTGAATTATTTTTGGAAAATTTTTGCACAAGCTTGAGGCCAACAGTTATTTTTTTTGGTGAATAAGGGTTGCATCTAATTAGGTCGACCTAATTGATGCTTGCAGATGAAAAAAATATGTATATTGGAAAAATTTTATATTGGTGGAGTGAAGTGTGTGAAGATAGATAAGTATGCAAAGATGATGAATTGTGTAAAGTTTGTTTACTAAGCATCAAAGGAACTGAATCAACACTTGTTAGGTGTAACTTTATCAATTCATATTCTGGTTGTAAGCCATTTCTATATTGTATTTTTGTAGGTAGTGAGCCTCCCATTTTGGATAGTGAGTATTGGAAATGAGTCACCCTTTGTAATATCTTATAACCAGTTGCACTATATTGTGAGCTAATCCTTGCCATGGTTTTTCCCATTTTGGGTTTTCCACGTAAAAATCCTTGTGTTCATGTGTTGTGTGATTTTATGTTCTACTAATTCTCTTCCTCATTCTTACTATTATATGCATTGGAATATTTGGATGATATTTTTTCAATAAGTTTAAGAAGATACTAATTCACCCCCCCTCTCAATATCTTGGATATTCAACACCTTGTTGGTCTGCTTCCTCCTAGAATGGACCTCTTGTACCGAACCAATGTGAGGTAGAAGAGTGGGGGCATAACACTTAAGGTGAGATAGCCTCCTTCTCCCTATGCCATCTCACATAGAGCTTGGCTAAAGGTAGACAATGGGGCCACCTTGGCTTGGAGAAGGGAGGAAGAGAAGCATGCTTAGGGTTATTCTTCCTCCTTTTCCACTATTTCGCTTGTCGCTTCCTCTCGCCCTACTATGGTGCAATTGTTTTATGCTCCTAGGTGTTGTTTGGAGAATTTGATGGTTCCTACTTAGTGAAAACCCAAGTTTCTAGCATTCAAACTTCTCGTCTTACCCACGGTGCCTTGGCTCATTCGGTATGGTAAAGTGAAGAGTCCCCATGGGTTGTCTTCTATATCTCAGCCTCCATAGCCTCTGATTGCTCCTGCCTCTAAGGAAGTGAATGGTAAGAGGCCCATTAATAAGGAGTTAGAGACAAATCCCTTCATTGTCATTCCATCATCCTCTCAATATCTCCCTCTTGATCTTGTCTAGGGGTCTCTCACTCTGTCATAAATGGCTTTAATGAATACTTTGATGGTCGAATAGGAGTCTTCGATGCCTTCTCAGCTCCCGGCGTCTAGCTCTCAGAGTTGTAGAAACTTTCTTTCGCATGAGCACAGGCATCAAATAAATCCTCTCACTTGTGAGCAATCCACCTTATAGAAGATGGAAGATGAGTTGGTAGTTCTTGCTTCGACATAGATTCTACTATGTCCTCCTCATCCATCCTGTTTGCCTCAATTCCTTTAGCTTTAGTCTTACTTCTGACTCCCACTACGAGCATAAGCAATCGTCGCCTGGAGAGGGTGCAGGTGTTTATTGCTTCTTTGATTGAGTCACCCCTTCTGATGTCCCTTTTGGACATCCCACTATTCCCAAAACCCATGGAAATGCCTAATACCTTAGTGGTGTCTACCACAATTTTCTCCTCTTCCTTTGTGCCCTCTACTTCATCCATGGGGATCTTTCATCCTCTAATGAAGTGGAAGATGGTGGATGACCCTACTAGCAATGGGGGTAAAAATAAGGTTCCACCTTCTTCAGAGGGTAATTCTATGTTGGATTGTGTCATCCTAGTGATGGAGGAAGCCCCAACATCCCCAAAGTTCGTCACTACTCCCGATTCATTCATTGAGCCTAGTAGTGGATCTCAAGTTCTGCCTCCCTCGCTCATTGAGTTAACACATGGAACTCTTGTGAAATGCATCTTTAATTCTATGGATTAGGTCCCAACCCTATCAGTGGTCTTCACAAAATTTCTAACATTCACCCCATGATAACTAAGTGGGGAAGACCTCGAGGGGCCTTCTTCCTTAACTCTTATTGCAGGAAGGTCAAAGGGTTACCCCTCAATATTTCTACCTTGGAGGCTCATCTACTCTCCCCGTGCAATGATCTAGATTGGGAAAAAAATGACCTATTGATTGATGAGAAATAGGGAGCACCTCTTCTTCATATGTAGATTAG
Source organism: Sequoia sempervirens (assembly GCA_007258455.2). Classification (NCBI taxonomy): domain Eukaryota; kingdom Viridiplantae; phylum Streptophyta; class Pinopsida; order Cupressales; family Cupressaceae; genus Sequoia; species Sequoia sempervirens. The sequence goes on from VDFB02080280.1 coordinate 9,830, forward strand.
GTTGTGTGTGCATGTATTGTGTTCCCTCGTGCTTGTGTCATGTGTTCTTGGATGACCCTTGTCACCCTCATAGGTGCTTGGATACAAGAGTTTTTTTTGTTGTAAAAATTCCTCTATTTGTAATATCATTCTTCCTTTGTTGTGTATTGATTTTCGATAATTGGGGATGATGCAAAATTTTGGGGGAATTTAGGCTTCCCTTCCATTTTGACACAAGTTTTTTTATTTTTATTTTGTCTTCACGTACTTTCTTCATATGGTCTGATATAGTAGGGGGTGATGATAATTCATTTATATACTATTATATCTATTTATCTATATTTATGGGCAGATCTGACCCTAAAATATCATACCACCCCTATCCCTTGTTTGTGATGTTATTGTTTCTTCTTTCTTTACACTTATTGTTCATTATTTTTTCATGATGTTGTGATGTTGATGTGTTGTCCCTCACGTGTGCGAAAAAATTACCACGATTACACCTTGTTATGTTTTGCATGCCACAACATCACTTTTTCATTCTTTCTTTTCTCTCCTTAGGATGTGACATGCCTTTTGTGTTTGGCACACACCATCCTAACATGGGCTATCATATCATTTCAATTTTCAAAAAATGCATTCGATGGCTAATTAATCTTTTCTTGAAAATATCTTCAAAATACTTTTCAAAAATCACATTCCTCAACAAGGACTCCTAGTAGAATATTTTTCCTTCATCATGGGTTTGTAAATGAAGAATTTGAAAAAAATTTCCTTCAAGGAGGGAGCACCTTAGATCCTTTGGGAGAAGTTCTCATCTTCCCCTTGTGAGGAGACCTTCTTCCTTTCAAATTCCTTGATGAATTGAACATCTTTCAAAAGGATTCCTTGATGTTGAATTGATTTGTGAAAAATACTCTTGCACTTTCAAATAGTGTGTCCCTTGAGTGGACCCCTTTTCTTTTGAAGGGTTCCTGAGTGACCCCTTTGAAATCTTCTCCTTTAATTTTTGGCTGTATGCATGACTATTTGTTTACTTTCTTGCCTGCATGGCTCCTTTTTGTTTTCTAACATGTTTTTTCTATGGATTAACATGTTTCTTTACAGGTGCAAATGTGAAGCTACTTTCCAATCCGACTCTGTGGAGTCCCTTAGCTTGGCTTCCTTGAGGAGAGAGTACCTAGGGGTGCCTTCTTTGTAGGTCTGAGGACCTATGAAGAGCTTGCATCCTGCATGATTTTTCCATTGTTGGTTTACAGGCCTTTGATGCACTTTATTCAATCATCCTTAGGCGAGCGAGTCATTTTCCTTCCATGTGCTTTCGAGCTCACTAGATTGTGGTCTGCTTCCTCAAGCGTTTAGGTATATGTTTCTAAACTCTTTTAATCTACTTTAACCAAACATTCATGGGCACTCATGTTCGCTAAAGTGGGGGAAAAATGTATAGGAGTGAATTTTCAGCCTCTTCCAAATTCCCCTTTTACACCCTCCACTTTAGAAAAATCAAATCTGACCAAGTGATTCCACATCCTCGTTCCATACCCCAGTCACTTGGCACTTTTTTTTAGTGTTGGTGGGGGAATTTGTATCGAGGATGTTCATGTGACGTGCGAACATCTATGCGACATGTTGCCATCCTGATAGGATTCTTGCCTCTAGAATTTGTAGAGGAATTACGTTCTCCATTGGCAATGAAATGTAATGCCCATGTGCCTTCCTCTCATCCTTTGAATGACTCTTTCCCTCCCAAACACTCTTCAAATGGATATCTTTCACTTTAACTTTATCCCTTTAGCAATTCTTGATCTCTTTCATGCTTCTACACACCAATCAATCATCTTCATACGTTTGAGCTCTTGGTTGCACTATTGGCATCAAGTTTCCAACAACTACAACATCCTACACATCTACCATAGAAGCTGCAACTTGGTGTCTTGTCAAACTGCTTTCGACATTATTGTAGCTACATCAACTTTTCCATGGGTGTGGAATTGCATTCCTCTCTCATTGGCCTTGAGTTCCTTTGGTCAAAGGTGGTAACGCTTTCGTATTACTTTGTTATTAGATTTGAGTAGCTTATTGTCTCTTATAGTACTTGGTTTTATTTTTGTTCTAGCATCATTTTATTTATCATATTTCTATCTCTTTATCTATATGACTATCCACGGAGAAACACCAAAGTAGGGCTTGACTCCAGACAACCCGTATACACCTACCATTTTTCTCACTCAAGGTTGTGTGTAGGTACATGTTTGTGTGAGCTTTCTAGTAAAATGGACTCTTCATGAGTTGTATTCTCTCCTTTCTCATTCTTGTTGTTTCATAGCCATTTCTCTTATTATTTCTATCATTTTGTCACTTTCCACTTTAGTCATCACTTTAAAATTTCTTTGCTAAGCTGTTAGTAGATTCCTGGTAATTTTATTATACTTTTTCACTTTCTATCTGTACAGATTCCAATGAGTCTGTGAGATGCCAGTGCACCATGCTATCATCCTTGACTTGTGTTGTCCTCTGGTGGAGAGGTGTATGAGGTACAATTTGATTTGCAGAAGTCTACTCATTTAGCCCCACCAAAAATCTTGGGTGATGAAGTGACAAAAGCATTGAGAGTGATCTTCATTTTCTATCCTTAATCTTTAAACACTTGTCCAACCTGAGGTAGACTAGGGCAGCCTTCCGCTCTCGGCTCTTAGTGGCTTGGAGTCTTAGTGTGGTTGGTCCCCTCCTCTACAATAATAAAACCAAAATATATTAAAATTATATTTGATGGATAGCTTGTTCCAAGGACTACCATCATCCAGTTGGGTCTGTGAAGTTTCCTCCATTTTCATCTTCAACCCGAGCTTCGAAAGGAAAAAAAATGCAAAAAATTGGTAGAAGAGGGGGAGAAGGGAAAAAAAAGGGGTTCCTACCAGGAGCCCTCTTTAAACCACAATTAAAAAGGAAAACACAATAAAGGGGGTGGCTAGAAGGGGAGGGTCTAGTGAACCCCTTAAAGTGCTTTCCTTCCAAAAATACATTTTCCGTCCTCAAACTAATTGTAAACTAGTTTTGTGGGATCGCCCAATTCTTATCTTAAATCTCAAAAATTGGGTTTTTGTAACCTTATAAATAAGTGCTTAGAGCACAATATTGAATGGTATTTGATGCTACATCTATGATATTGAGATTATTTTTTAAGTGAATGTCTTCTAGACCCATGTATTTTCTAATATGAACCTTTTTATTGATATTATCTATCTACTTAAGATGTAGTTGTGTGTAAATTTAGGGGTTTTATCCTTGGATTTGTGTGCTATTTTCTATTGAAAGTTTGAACTATTATTCCTTTCAAATATCTCATTTGCATCTTCTTATTGGTGGCTAGGCATTGTGTAGCATTAAATTGATTGAGTTAAGCCATTTTTTTCGTTGCAAACATTATCCTTCGTTGTGCTGATACTTGTTGTTCTATGTTGGCTAGTGACACTGGTAGAATACATTAGGAAAAATAAATTGAAGGATGAATTCAATATATAGGACATTTCTTTAGGGTGATCCCACAATAGTGGTTTACAATTTTTGGCCAAACTGGACACTGAAATTATTATTTTTAACTAAATCTTCACATTTGGGCACCTATAGCAGCTAAACCGTGAGGAATTTTAAGATGATGAAAACTAGAGTATCATGACATTTTGTCTGTAGATTCTAAAATATTTTTTCAAATTTTAGAATTAGATTACACTTCTTTTTCCATCTCCCACAAAAACTGGTTTTTTTAGAAAACAACATTTTTAAAAAGTGACGCACATCGTATAATGCATAAATTTTTTCCATGAAGGATAAAATTCCAATTCTTTTGAATTTACATTTGTGACTCTGGTATCTAGTGCTTCTACTTGGTAAGACATTTTTTTTATTGAATATTTTTTTTAAATCAAATTTCAAACTCAAAATAATTACAATTCAAACATATACGATCATTATAACAAGTAACTTTTTTTGTATATATCAAATCCTTCTTTTTTTTTAGGATTAAAAGGACTTCAATATCTAGTGCACTCATATTTTCAATTTATTATTTTTATTTGTGAGAAATCTGCTATTTTTCCACGTAATGCGGAACAAAGACCTTCATTTTTTTTGATGAAAAACCTATGTTTAATGAAACTAAAAAATAAATACATAATAAAACCAAAACATATTAAAATTATATTTTTGATGGCTCCTTTTGAGGACTACTTGATTCCATATGTGTTTGTGAAGATTCCTCCATTTTTCATCCCCTCAAACCAAGCTCACAGCGGAAGTGCCAAAATTTAGTTTTTTTGTGTGTCTCAAGGGGAGATGAGGGATAAGGGGGAGTTTGCTCAGCGCTTCTAATTCATTTTTGTTTTTTTTGGTGGCCAATATTCAAAGGGGTTCTCTCAAACCTTGGTTTGAGCGAACCCCTTATGGGTTTGCTCGAACCAGTAGGTTCGTACGAATCCCCAAAATCACATTTTTTTCCTTGGGGTCATTTTCTATGAGTTTTCCTTCCTCACTTGAATTGTAAACCACTATTGTGGCTTCACCCTTTATAGAGGAAAATTTTTTGCATGATGCAACTTCTGCATATGCTAGAGCTAATTGTGTTTCCAATAAACTAGACTAAAATAAACTAAACTATTGTAGGGGGGAGGAGGGTGAGTTCTAAGGAATTTTGTTCATGCGAGCAGACACGAAAGGTTGAGGGGATGAAGGAGCATCATAGTCTTCTATATGTATTAAGTGGCATAGAATACAATTGAATGATTGGAGGGAGGATGCTTGCATGCACATTCACACAAGAAAAGGATAATTACATCATTGCAATTTTGAAAGAATACAACAATGTAACACCCCCAGCTAAATAAAAAGCTACTT
>VDFB02080281.1:0-50809 GCA_007258455.2 Sequoia sempervirens
ATTGAATTATTAATTTTTCTACTTTTGGATTTGATTGTGTGCTCCTTTTTTCATCTATCCAATCCAGAAGCAACAAAATTAATCACATATGGATTGTGGAAATATAATTACTTAGAATAAATTATTTCATCAACTATCACATTTGCACTTTCCACAATCCTCCTCAACATTTTGTTGTAACATCTATATGCTTTACTTTTCAAAGAATAAAAAGAAAATTACCTTCATCAGATTTGGAATCAAACTTACCCAAATTTTCTTCATCTCTTTTGATGTAGCACTTGCTTCCAAATATCCTAAGATGTCTAATTGAAGTCAGTCTTCATCTCCATAGCTCGTAAGATGTTTTATTAGTCTTATGTTAGATTGAACCTTTTTCAGGATATATACATCAGTTTGAAGCACTTCTTTCTAATACATATTTGGTAGATTTTCTTGACACAACATTGTTCTTTCCATCTCCTGTACAGTTTGATTCTTCCTTTTTGCAACTCCATTTTTTGCAAAATCCTAGGAGCAAAGAACCACCTTTAGATTCCATGCTCTTCATAAAAAATTTCATACTTATCAGAAGTGAATTCTCCACATCTATCTCATCTCAAAACTTTGATTTTTCTTCTAGTTTCATTCTCTACTAATGTCTTGAATACCTTAAACTTCTTAAATTCTTCTAACTTCTCTTTTAGAAATGTAATCCAAATAATTCTAGTGTAATCATCTATAAGCATCATGAAATACCTGTCTCCTTGTATACTTTTTATCCTCATAGGCCCACATAGATTTGTATGCACCAAATCCAATGGTTTTGATGTAGAATACTCCTTATTAGGTGTAGTGTAGGAAATAGTACTCCCTTGTAGGTGATAATACAATTTCACACTTAATTTGGACCTATTTTAATGAACTCACATTTATGCGTTTCTACCCTTCCTAAATATGCCCTAATTCTCTTTATTAAGCATCCCAAAGCCTTATTTTTCTCATTTTCTGAAAGGAGAACCTATATTTAATTAATGCAATCAATAACTAAAACACATTAAAGAATGTGCGTCCTAGACTTTTGGGCCAAGACCCATTCATCCAAGGGAAAATGGGTCCTCCTTAGGTACTAGGTCCCATTTTAATATATTTTTGGCTGCCTTTTAATGATTTAAAATTCATATGCAAATATCAGCTATCCAGATCTAATATTCAAGAAATTAGAGAAGAAGCCTATAAAACCTAGTCTTTTCACCATTTCAAACTACAGAATGAGAGGGAGATGTTTTTGAAAAGAAAAAAATCAAGCAAGGAGATAACATTCAAGCAATAAAATTGGAAGTATTGGAGCAACATTGTGTGTATTTACAAGTCTTCAAGCTCATTTGTCAAGATTTGATCAAGCATTGTTCATGATTGAAGGTTGATTCCAATGGTGAAACATGATAGATTCTAGGTTTGGGAGATGCATTTGGCCATTTCTCATACCCTAATGACTTTTCTTCTAGTGTTCCCATCTTCAAGCTTCATTCTATTAGCAACCTACAAGGTATCATTGTGTTTCAAATTTATTTGTAGTGTAATGACTTCTCCCTATGTGGATCTTTATCATTCATCATTTAGGAATCATACTCTAATACACTTGAGTAGGTTTTTTCACATGTTAGCTCATAACAACCTTATATGCACTTAACGTTAGGGCTCAAAAAAATTCATATATAATATCTCTATCATTTATCAAGGTTTAATTACCAAACTTGGGGTTTGACTAAGGAAAACCCCCATACAAATAAATAAATGTTTTATGTTGCACATTTATTGTAGGTACAAATCTAGGAACAAATATTTGTAGGTATAACCTGAGTAAAGTACAAACAAAGTGCAACAAGTTTATTTTTTTAGTTCTCGAAAGACCTATCAGGACTCATTCAACTTAGGGGGAACCTATACTTAAAAAAATATCATAACAGGCATTTGGTGTGAAGTACATGTATCTAGACCCTTCTTAGATCTGTTTGCAAGTTGTGATTTCAGTTTCTATATCTTTGGGATCTTACATTTTATCATCTAGGTCATATTGTTCATTAGGTTTAGTTGCATCAAATCATTTCCACTTAATTCCAAATCCTATTGTCTTAAGAAACCTAGAGATTTAGGTCTAATTGGCTCACCTTAGGGTTGAAATTCAATCTCTACACCTTGCAATCTATTAGTTTTAATGAAATTTTGGGAAGAAGGACATGTTTAGTTCCTTAGTTATTTTTATGAAGATCCTAGGACACCCTATTTTGTATTCCCCCTTTTCCCACCTTTTCATTTTGGTGAATTTTACATTGTACAACATCTTTTCTGATTTGGAGATCATTGAAACCCTAGATTTGGGTTTTGCATTATCTAGTTTTACATTGCATTTAGGGTTAAAATTTACATGTTTGCATCATTAAAAATCATAAAAATAAAAAAACATTGCATACATTCTACATAGTAGATTGCATAAAAGTTTATTTAAGCCATTTAGATTTAAATTACATCAAAAATTGCATTAAAAAAAGTTGCCATTTTGTCCATGCATTGTCACAAAATTGCATTTACATTTCATCAAAATTTTGGAAAATACTCTCACTGTAATAACAAATTGCAACTAGAAATAGAAAATCTAAACAGTAACACATACTATCAATTTTTAATTTTCTAGAACCTTGGGCAAGGAGTCATTCATCCTAGGGAAAATTTGTCCTCATATAGGTGTCCTGATAGGTTTTTCTGTGCATTTTTGTGTTTGTGTCTACTTTCTATTTTTGCTAGTACATTTGTGTTTTGGAATTCTGGAACAATATTTTTTCATATTAAAGAAATTTATCCTTTTACTTGCATTTGTGAAAAAGATAAAAAAATTATTGTTACTTTTTAGTATTAGATAGCTTCAGATCTATAGACATTTTTTTCCATTTTCCATTGCATCATCTGAATAGAGTAGTTTTACTTTTGTAAATAGTTGAAACCATAGACCACACCAAAAAAATTAGCAAAAAAGTGTACATTAAATGATTAGCCTTAGAGAAATCATAGTCATTTGATCATGTCAGATCCTTTCTACAAGTTAAAATATCCCTCAAGCCCTTTAGCAATGATGACTTTGACATGTTAGATGAAGCCCTTAAGAACTTGTCTCACCAAAATCATCCACTAAGGCTTTCCATAACAAAACACAACAAAGATAAATTAATACAATCACACCTCAACTTATCATCTATCCACCATAACAACAACAAAATCAAAACAAACCTGTGCTTATCATAGGAACACCTCAAAACAAATCAAAACCTATAGGGGTATCTTGAACTTTGCAAGGCAAATCACTAGAGAAAAATATTTTACAACAACCAAGTTACCATACTATTTCCCATACATATAACACAAGGAATAATAGACAACCATAAACCAATCCTACATCGATACAACTTCCCCAACCCATTTTTCCTTGTGCCCCTTGTTTACCTTTGCATAGTGGGAAGAAGTATGACCTTGTGGAACAACTTTGAAACACTCTTGCTAAGATCTCTTTATGGGATCTCATCAAAGCATCACCTAATTATCATAGCATTTTTAAAATGCTTTAAAACAAGTTGTGGTCCCTCCTAGTACACAACTAAATGATGTAGAATCCCTAATTTGAGGTATGAGCTTAGTCAATATAGATATTGTTTTCCATCAAGAAGAGTTAACTCCATTGGAAATACAAAAAAAAAATGATGCTTTGATGATAGTGGATAACATTAACAATTTTGGCATTAAGTGTACTCTCATTGATAATGGTTTGACAGTCAATGTTTGTAGTGTAATCCTTTTGGATAAACTTTGAGTAGACAAGACTAAAATTCAACTAGATTCTTTATCTATCCATGGTTTTGATAATGTGGGAAAGAAAATGCTAGGTGTGTGATAACATTACCTATAAAAGTTGGTAGGGTAGGGTTACATTGCAAACTACTATCCATTTCATGCCCCAAGAACTCTCATATAATCTTCTCTTGGGTAGGCCTTGGATTCATGAAATGAATGGAGGCTCTTCAACACTTCATTGTCTAATGAAATACACTTATAAAAATAAAGTGTACATAATTAAAGCGAACTTACAATAAAAAAATTGTTTGCAAACTGAAAAAGGAAGGAAAATTCCTTTGAGAACATTAATACTAGCTTCAAATGTGGAACAAGTGCAAGAAGAAGAGAAAGAAAAGAGTTTTTCAATTATCATAAAACTATTGGATGATGATTTGGGTTCATTAGATCTCACGCCTACATTCATGGGGGAATATGTCACAACCTCTATTTTTCAATAATTAATTTATAATTTAATATTACTATTTAAAATTTTGTTGACCAAACTTTGTTTCATGTGCATGACAGGAAAATACTCTCGAAAGATAGAGAGTATCATCTAGGAGGGGGTGTCTAGCTGTTGTAAGTGATCGTGGTGAAACAAATCTACACACACACTTAGATGACATTTAGTTTCCTTGTCTTAGCAATAATTAATTAAATTGAGTGTTAGTAAATATTAGAAAAGTCCTTAGAAAAATAAAGTAGTTTAATTTATTTTATACAGCGATTTTTATTTAAAAATATATGTGAAGGAAGAATAATTAGGATTATTTATTATGCCGAGAGGCGTAACCCTACAATGGCAGCACGGTGCTTATAGGAGGCTAGCACAATCCATGAAGAAAAAGAAGAAAGTAACATATATTTAACAATATTTAAAAAAAAGAAAAAAATCCATGACCATAGCCTTATCCTTATCAAAAACAAAAGAAAAAAAAAAAAAAATAGTTAATAATATATATTTAGTTATAAAAAATCAAAGCAAGAGACATATTATAAATATTTATTTAAAAAAATCCACCATCACTTTGTTAGCCTTATCCAAAACATTATCAAAATTGTTAAGTTTCTACTTTAGTTGATTAAATCAATTTTAGATAGTTCTCTCCAATTAAAAATTGGTTAATAATATTTATTTATTTAAAAAAAAAGAGAGAGAGTTATTAATAATAAAATATTGCTAATAATATAATATTGAACCTAACTCTAACCTCAACTACAAAATTAAATAGGCAACCTTAATCATTAATGGTATTTCAATTTTTTTAAGAAATAAATAAAATAGGTCTCCAAAATGATATATTTCGGCATATATTATATAGATTAATATTTAATATATAGACTATTATTTATTTATTATTTTTGAAGATAATTATGATGCAAATTTAATCAATAAATCATGTTAGTTTTATTAGATAAATATGAGAAAAAATATTGGAAAAAGAAAGCAAGATTTAGAAAACAGAACAATGAGATAGAAAAATAGAAAAATAGAAAAATAGAAAAAAGGACTTAAATTTAGAAAATAAAATAGAAAAACAAAGAAAAATAAAAATAGAAAAAAAGAAAAAGAAGAAAAGAAAAGAAAATAATAAAAGAGATTAAACCCTCATTCTTTCAACACACACAAGAATTATTCACAAACATTCAATTTGAAAAAATAAAAATAAAGATAGAAGAATTGGGAATTTGGCAAAGTGGAAAGAAGAATGGTGAAGAGGAAAAGAAGATAAAAAAGAGAGAGTCATTGATCAGACAACATTTAAATAGAGCAAGCAAGTTTTGGAAGAAGGAAACCAAGGAAAGAGTGAAGAAAATCCAAACACAGGCAGAGATCTCCATTTTATCTAGGTTCCTCTTGATTTTATTTATATTTTGCACAATAATTAGCGTGATTAAGAGATGAAATATGTGATTCTTGTTGTTCTGAGTTTTAAATGAGCATAGGAACACCCATATGTAGCCTTCTTGATCTTATTATTCTTTTATCTGAGATTTTTTTTTATGGATTTTTGAAAACCCATGAATATATATGCACATATATACATATACTTTCCAATATATAGTATATATATGCATTTATATGGCTGTACAAACCCTTGTTTGACACAAAATTTATGTTGTTATGTTGTTCAAATCAATACAAGGAAAAACAATGTTGTTCTAGCTTAAAACATGACTGATAGAGAGTTATTCATTGTTTTTCCAAGCTTATTTATTGTTGTTCTAGCCTTATGCACTGCTGTTCTTAGCTTATACTCTATTGTTCCAACCTTATGCACTATTGTTTCGAGCTTTCATATTGCTATCTCAAATTTATACTTAGTTATTTCATCATATATGATGTTGATATAAACTTATGAGACCATTTTTAGTGGAAAATGATAAAAAAATTATTAGGGACAGCAAGAACAAAACTAAATTTAAGAGAAAACTAAGATCATTAGCTCAATTATTTGAATTATTTTAAGTACTATATATATATATATATATATATATACTCATACTCATTGAAAAATCATACTTGGGAAGCATTCATTGGAAAAAACATGACTGAAACATGGTCTTTTAACCTATGAAATAGAAACATATAAACCATTGCATGGAGATAGAAAATGAAAATGAACTTGATTTTCCATATGCACAAAGGCATTTATGTGAAAGAAAACTTGCATTGAATACTTAGAAAGATTGATCTTAATTTTTGTTTATGAAACAAAGAGAAATGATTGTTTATTTGAAACAATAAAAAATCCCTATAGCCCTTGAGAAAGCTCATGCAGGTGCTTGTGGGGGACATTTTGGTGGGAGATCGTTAGTTCAAAATTTAATGCATATAGGATACTATTAGTGAAACATGGAACAATATTGTTTTGATCATGTCAATAAATGTCACAAGTATCAAGAGCACAACAATTTGATTCATGCTCCTACTTCTGAACTTCACGCCCAAGTTCTTATTTGGCCATTTTCGGTTTGGGGTTTGGATCTCATTGGAAAGATTTATCCTCCTCCTTTTAAAAATATATTTATAATTACTACAATATATTACTTCACAAAGTGGGTAGAAGTTATTACACTTCACTCCATGAATGTTGATGTAGTATATCACTTCATCTTGGAAAACAAAAATGTTAAATTTGGTCTTCCTTTCGTATTAGTTTCAGATAATGGTACACAATTTAAGAAAAATGAAGTAAATAAATTATTGGACACATTTCACATTCAACATCATTTTTCAACACCATATTACCCACAATTTATTGTTCAAGTGGAAGCAACAAATAAAACACTAAATAAATCTTACAAAATAGTAAGTAAACATAACAAGGATTAGCACACTCAATTGTCTCATGTGTTACAGGCTTATCACAAAAGTATTTGAACAACTACAAGAAATAAACCTTATAAGCTTGTCTATGGTGTGGATGCAACAATACCTTTGGAGTTAGAAATTCCTTCATTGAGAATTTCTCTTAGGGGCCTTATTGATGATAACACCTATAAAGAACAACGATTACAACAACTTGAAATTCTTGATGAACAATGCATAAATTCTCTTGAACATCTCCAATATTATTCCAAAAGAATACAACGTAGTTACAATGATAATGTCATTCCTTGCTCATTTAACAAAGGGGTTTTGGTGTTATGTGAAAATCAACACAATGTCAATGCCACTTTGAGTGAAAAAGGAAAGTTTAGGCCAAGTTGGTTAGGCCCTTATGTAATTGATGAAAGTTATGGCTCTAGAGTGTATACATTAATGGAAATAGATGGTACACCTCTAAAAGAGCCTATAAATGTTGCACATTTGTGCATATATCACACTTAACAATTCATTTGAATATCATGTATATTAAAGCATGTTGTTAGATTAAGTAGATAGTTTTCTATTTTACATCACATTGCTTCATTCATGACAAATATTTTTGGTGTGTCTTGAATTATCTTGAGTAATTATTCATTAGTTTGAATTATTACTTTTTGTTGTACATGCTATTTATTTAATCATATGCGTGTTATGTTTTTTATTAGGAAAACAAGTTTTGAAGGGGTCTTGAAACCTTGTACAAAAGGAGCAGGCTACTATTTATATAAAATAATTGAAACCAAGTATCCCCCAAGAAAAACACCAACCATTAAAAAAATCAACAAAAGACAACAAATAAGAAAGACAAAAAATGTAGACAAAAATAGAGAGACAACTACTACTACAAAGTCATAAGGATTCTTACTACCTCCACATCACTGACAATAACTTTTTCATGCATCTTAACCACATTGTCAAGCTTTTCAGCTGAAACCATTCCCCCTTTCTTCATTTTACTCCTAGTTTGAATACAAGGATTATCCTCCTTACTAGTCTCGGTATTACCCAATAAGGTCACATCCTCCAAAACCTGCATCTCCTTTCCTTCAAGCAGTGGCTTACCAGTCACTATCTAGATTTCTCATTCAGCATGGTCAATCCATCCACACTATTCTACATCAACACACAACTCACAAAAACTAGGGTAGAAACATCTATACGAATCTTCAAAACTTTTTTTCTAGAGAAACCAACCTAGACTCATGATCAACTTTTATGTTTTCAACATCAGCCACAAATCTATTGAAAATACCATGCATGATTTTGACCTTTTTGAATATTGACGATTCCAAATTGTTATTATCTATGAGAGAAATATTAAAATGGGCCACAAAATCAATCTTAATATGGCAAGAAAATGTTACTAGTCCCCTCTCTTGCAAGTCAAACAACATCATTACCATCCATCAGATGAAAAGCTTCAAAATAGTATGAAACTTACCAGCCAAGGTATCCACCTTCTCTTTACCTGCATCCAAAGACTCAGCTTCTAGATCAATCACCTTATCAGGAACCCTGAGATCTTTGTTGTCCTTCCTTTGTGTCAATTCCTCAAGAACATGCTCCATGCCACCCAATGAATCTTCCATAGCCTCGCCAACATTTTCCTTCCCTTTACCCAAGGAAGTGGCACCTTTCTCCACAAAAATCTTCCCTACCCTCCTCATTTCTCCATCCCCTAACTAAATCCTTCTTTTAGCACCAATTGGGGGAGGATACACTTCCTTGTTCACACTTTCTCTTTTCCTTTTTAAAGAGCCTTTACCTTCCTTTTCCCACTCTAGATCAGTATAAGATCCCTCTGACCATGAAGGGGATTCCTCTTTCTTGGACCTTTTCCTAGAGGAATTTTCAAAATCATCCCGAGTGTCCTCAAAGGAGTTAGAACCATCATCCTTCCCAACATCCCCCTCTAAATCCTCACCTTTGTCAAAATTAGAGAGGGTACCCTTGATCTTGTGCCCTTTATGCAATTTGGGAGTCTCAATAACAAAATTGACCTTGATATTCTCAATTTTCAAGAGAATAAGCCCCTCATGCAAAGATGGGTTGCTTGAATTCTTGTGGTGGTCTAAACTACAATTCTCCAAATAAAGTAGCAGATAATAGGGAAATGAGACTGCCCTATTATGTCTAAAATGACTTAGAAGCATTAAGCACTTGGTATCCATAAATCATAGAAAATATACCATCCACCATAATGTACCTCATCACAGACATAGCCACCAATTGCTAAATGGGATTCAAATATGACATGTCATAACCTCTGCCCCCATCTTCTTAAGCTTCAACCTCTTATTTCCTTTCAAGAAGTTTGCAACAATAGATTTATTGGCCACTCTTTCTCTATAATTTTTTTTTGTTTGTGGATAGTCTAGACCCCTTCATGATCAAATCCTCTATAATGTTAACTTCCATTCCAAATATTCTCATAAACCTATTGTGCCAACCATTCATGAACTCTTGTGACACTTGGGAATCAAAGCCATGGAGTTTCAAAATATAAGGTGTAATGCCTCCCCTCTCTAGAATCTACCAAACTAATCTTCTTTCCTTTGTATCATTGCAAGTCACAGGCTCGGTTCAGCATCTATCACCCCCACTTCTTAGCATCCCACAAGAAGCCAGAGCTAACTCCCTAGAAAGGATTTTTTCTAGAAAAAAAGGAAGCCGCATAGCATAAGAAGAAAATGCCCACAAAGCTTGCCACCCTAATAACCTCAATACTGGTTGACATCATAGAATTAAGCCTCCAGTGGTTTCCCATATCTTTACTACTGAAACCTAGGTGAATAATGCAACATATATGTCTTTTTGAAATTAATATGCAATTATTTCTAGGAACCCCTCCAGCCATCGTTTGAGACATGTGATCTTTTTTCATCTTTTACAATGTTTTGAATTTCAATGGGTAGGACATCGTTAGAGTCCCAATGCTTAGGAGCAACCACCCCCATACTAGTAAGGAAATCATCTAAATTATTAGCCTCCCTAAAGACATGAGAGACATAGACATCTTCAAAGGTATCTAAGATAGCCATGTAATCCTCAATTATATGCTCTACAGTCTAAGATGAAGGGATAACTTCCTTTAAACAGTTAATCACATTCAAGGAGTCCCCTTCCAACCAAATTTTTATAATCCCTTTCTCTTGTGCTAAATTTAATCCATGGTAGGTAGCTGAAGCTTCTGTGTAGTGGTTTGTATAGGTTCCCAAAGGGAGTGCCACAACAAAAACAAGCCACCCATGTGAATCACGTAACACTCCCCTATAACTAGTAGGTCCCAGATTACCTTTAACAAAAATATCAAAAATCACCTTATACCAATCCTAGACTAGAGCTTTCCACCTCACACCCTCTCTTGAAGATTTATCCTTCTTCAAAGGGATAGACATGTCAAAATTCAGATTCCATCAATTAGCCACAAAAAGATCATAATTTGAAATAGACATTTTTGGGGTAAAGTGCTTGGAAAAAATCATTTCAGATATAAAATTTTCCTTAATGGCTACACAAATCTTGAAAGAAAATCTCAAAGGAGGAATAAAAGTATCTCGAAGTATTATATTATTCCTTTCTCTCCATAAGCCCCATGCCACATGGGCAACAATAAGAGACCAAAGCATAACAACAAGGGGTTAGATGTGGAGGCAAACCATTGATACCACATATTATTCAATGACCCAAGAAAGACCCAATCAAGATTCCAAAGGTGCAACACATGAGCCCAAACTTCCATAGAAAAACTACACCCAACAATTATGTGATAGAAAATCCCTTTTCTATATATTATTGTTCACTTTTGGAATTAGCAGATTAGGAAACTAGAGTTTCACCCAAAAAGGATACAGACTGGCAACATTCATCTAATGATAGAATGTACAGGCCACCAAGAAGGTACCATGTGAATTCAAACTCCAAAACACCCTATCACACTGAGATGAAGTCGATAAATGAATTAAAAATAAATAGGATAAGATCGGCTCAAGATCCCTATGGATTTCATGAATCCTCTTCCATTTACCATCAAAAATATAACTCACAACAAACCATCCAAAAGAGAAAACACAAAGGTCTCAGAATGGGGCATCCCATATCTCATCTTTAATAGGTCTATGTCCAGTGCACCAATCATCCCAAAAAATGATAGAGTAACCATTCCCCAAGGACCATCTCAAACCAGAAGATACAAAAACTCTAGCTTTGACCATAACATTCCACAGAGTAGACCCAAAAGGGGGGAGAAACTATCCATAAAAATATCTCTAAATTTTTCAATGCCACAAAGATATTTATTCCCACAAATCATTGCCCACTCCTTAGCTCCAAGAAGAAAGTTCCAAACCTATTTTTCCAAGAGAGCTAAGTTAAACTCTTTAATTATTCTCAACCCCAAACCACCCTAATTTTTAGATCTACAAACTTCCTCCCAGGAGACAAGACACATTCTTTGTTTATCTTCCAATCCAAACCAGAAAAATCAATTATGTATACTCTCAATCTTCTCCCAATTTTTCCTCAAGATCTAAAAGACTCATAGCATACACCGGTAGATTCTACAAAGTAGACTTAATCAACTGAATCTTGCTAGCATGACTAAGCAACACTAATTTCCACCCAACAAGTTTGTAATTAAATTTATAAACCAGACCACTCCAAAAAGACTCATGCACCACATTAGTACAAAGAGGTATACAAAAGTACGTAGAAGGAAAAACCCCTATTTGACACTGTGAAATATGAGAAATTCTCTATTACTTTCTTTCTAGAGCATTCAAAAAGAAAACAATGCTCTTAGGTAGGCTAATCCTCTGCCCCAAAGCCAACTCATATTTCTACAATAATAACTTAATAGATTTAGCTTCAGCAATAGAAGATTCTCCAAGGATCATGGTATCATCCACAAATTTCTAGTGAGAACAAGTTTGGGAAGAAGAGGAAGGCCTTAAACCCTTAAGATTCTTGTCAATAACAACCTTATGAATAAACCTTCTAAGAGATTCCACCATAATTATAAAAATGAAGGGAGAGATGGGATCACACTATCTTAAGCCTCTGAAACTATTAAAAAAAGAGGAAGGAGAGCCATTAATGACCACCAAGAAGGAAGGAGTGGAAAAGAGATGCTCAACAATTTGCACAAATCTCTAAGAGAAACCAAAGGCCTTCAAAATCATGATTAAAAAATCCCAGTTAACCCGATCATATTCCTTCTCCAGATCCAATTTTTTAAAAAGGCTATCCTTCTTATTGACTAAAAAGGAGTGAATATTTTCATGAACCAAAATGATAGAATCAAGGATCTATCTTCCCAGAACAAACCCATTCTGCTAAGAGGAAACAATCAAGGGGAGAACCTTCTAAAGTCTCAAAGATAGCACCTTTGAGAAAATTTTGTAGTTTATGTTACAAAGAATGATAGGGAAGAGACCATTGAAGGCAAAAGCTCTCGTATTTTTAGGAATCAAGACTAAAAAGGTGGATTTAAGTTATTTCAAAAGTTTTTTGCTACCAAAGAAATCCTTGTTTGCCTCCATAACATCTCTAGAAGCAATGTCCTAAAAAATCTAGAAGAAGAACATAGGGAAACCATCCAACTCAAGGGCCTTATTCCCTTCAAAAGAGAAAACTTCCTTTTTAATCTCTACACCCGAAGGAATGCCACACAACATTTTATTCAAGTCATCAAAAATAATCTTAGGGATAACTTACAATAGAAGCTTTTGAAAAACAAGATCCAAATTAAGAATATCAGATAAAAGCTCAAAGAAGAACAAAGAAGCAACTTGCCTAATCTCATCATCCTTATCCAACTGTTGACCATTATAAGAGATCTAACTGATCTAATTAGAAGCCCTGTGTTTCAAAGTAGAGAGATGAAAAAATATAGTGTTCCTATCACCACTTCGTAACCAAATAGCCATCGATCTTTGCTTCCAAAAATCTTCTTCCCACACAATGAAATTATACAATTTTGAGAAGAGAGTACTCTCCTAAAACACAACTGGACCATAGCCCAAAGTCTGAATGAATTGTTGTAGGAAATCAAGATCCTCCTTAAGGTTTTCCTTTTCATGAAAAATATGACCAAAGGAAGACCTATTCCACTCTCTAACATTTTTCTTCATAGAAGCCAATTTCTTGGAAACCCTATACATCATAGAACCATCCACAACAATGTTCCACCAAAAGGAAATTTTATCCCTGATCTCCATGTTGTTAACCCACATCTTCTCAAATCTGAAAGGAAAGGATTTACACCTCCCAAATAGGTCCATCAACAACAAAATCAGAAAGTGATCAGATCCAAGCCTGGTAACAATAAAAAGAGAGAAAGCTTAGGAAAGGAGCCACTCTGGGGAAATAAGATCCTAATCTAGCTTCACTAGGATGAGGGCATCACCAATTCTCCTATTGGACCAAGTGTAAGACACCCTACAAAGATCAACATCAATCAGAGCATTATCATTAATAGAACTCATGAGATAAAAACTACTATCAGTAACAAATTGGGAACCCCCTTTCTTTTTTGCTTCAATAACTAGGGTATTAAAATCTCTCATAACCAACCAGTTAGCTTCCAGGAATGGCAATTTAAAACCATTTAGACTTTCCCAAAATCTCTTTTTGACACACTTCAAATTAGGAGCATAAATGTTGGAAAGGATCCAAGAAAATTTATCCCAAACATTCTGAAAATGCATAGGTATATGTTTAAATTCTTCAAAAACAACACCTTTCACCACTTTTGGATTTCAAAAATTAGCAACACCCCCAAATGCACATTCATAATCAAATCCATGAAAACCAAATTCTTTAAACAAACGGTTCTTGAATTTGAACACCTTATCAGAACCCATTTTGGTTTCTTGAATAATGACTATATTTGGGCAATGATCTCTCACCAAATTGGCAAGGAGATCCCACTTGTCAGGGTTATTAAGCCCTCTTATGTTCCAAGATAAAATATTCATGAGGATTGTAGTCGTTCAAATTATACTGATTGATATCGTGCACCTGATCCTGATTTACTAACACCAATTCTGCCTAAATCACTTCTTTACTAACCGTTTAATCGAATAATCTTTATTTGATTAAATCATTATATTCTCTTAATTAAATAAATAAGACTTTATTTAATTAAATCTAATATTCATTATTCCTCCCATTTGATTTAAATAAATCCAAAAATCTAAGTCAAATGTCAAATCAAACTAATCTCCATCTAAGTTAATTAAATCCTAATTAACTCTAACTCTAATCCATCAAATCCTCTAGATTTTGCAACTTGCACAAGTAAATCAATTTAATTGATTTATAAATTCTTCTATTTTCATTCAAAAAGGCATCTCATTTGAATACTCCTCCAATTTGAAATCTCCTTCCCAAAGGGACTTGTCCTCCAACATGGCATTTAAGCCTCTTACATGTCCTTTTTCTTGAGCCAAGTGGCATTAACTCCTCTTCCATCTCTTCCTCCACAAGCGAACTTTGAAATTTAAAATTTCCACCTAATTGCATTTATTTGCACATTGATCAAAATGTGTTCCACCTTTGTCCACTAGCATGTTGAAAAGTGGCACAATGCCATTGGCTTATGTTTAGTCCCACATTCTTCATATCTTTCATTCCTCCATCCTTCTTTCCTATAAATGGAGAGCTCTTCTATTGATTTTGGATCCATAATTTTAGGCAAATTCATTATCTATAGATTTTATGCAAGTTCATTGATTGTTCATCAAGGTTTTCATAGCATTTCATCACCATAGTTAGGTTATTGTAAATTTCACGAAGGATCACATTGTTCATCATCAAAGCTTACAAGGAATTGGGAAAGGGCTACTTTCCACATCAAAGTAACACCAATTTCCCCATGGGATGCTTATATGTTTAAGCATTTGAATAGGATTTAAACAGCTTTCATTTGGTTTCTTTGCTTAATTTCTTGTTCATTGTGCTTTAAATGAATCTCATGGGGAATGCTAGTTTAGATTTGTTTATTGACTAAAATTTTGTTGTTTTTCTATGTTTGAGCAGGTCTAGAGCTACCATTCACATTTTGGCACTAGAAGGAAGGTGAATCTTGAGAGATTAACACATTTTTTGATTAAAATTCTGCTATTTTTTCAAAAAAAATGTGTTGGCAGGAAACAACAATGTTGCAAAAGACAAATAGTGACACTATCAGTTTAGCGTCTCTATATAGCGACATTGTGTCTGCTTCAAAGGGAGATGCTTCTATCATTCTCTTGAGGCCGGATCAATCAAACTCCAAAGAGTGACGCTTGCTGAAACAACGACACAATCACGGTCTTTGTTTCTCCATAGAGTGATGCTGGTTTCACCAGAGCGACACTGGACCTCTCCAAATAATGATGAATTCGCGGATTGCGACGCTGGGGTGGGGTAAAAGTCAACTTTTCAATTTTAATTCAACATGTGTTTTTTATATTAATCACCTTGGACTTCTAACCTTCTCTTGTGGCTCTGTTTTCAGTAGTTTGACTAGTTTTTGTAGGTTGAAGTGACCAAGAGAGAAAGGAGGAAACAAAGAGAAGAATTTCTATGGAATTATCATATGATTGTATCAAGTGTTATTAAACACTTTGGAAACAATTATAATCCCATTTTTAAAGCTTTGTTATCTTCAAGTTTTTAGGGCTCAAAATAAATTTCGTTTGGGTTTAAAAATAACAATCAAAGGATTAAAAAAGAACCTTAGGAACTTACTAGAGTTGGTTTTGGATCTAAAAATTGAACAAGAAAACTTCACACTTCATCTTGGTGCTATAAAAATAATCCATTATTTCTTTTGAAGTTAAAATGAACATGTTTTTTTTTGTGTTTTGTAGTCTTTTTTACAAATTAATATCATTTAAAAGGCGTATGCATTTTTCTCATGCTTCACGACGATCTTGAGAATCAAAAGTATTGGTGATATTAGGTTATCTAAAATATTTCCTCCACACTTCAATTTGGGCTTTTAAAATTGAACAAATCTTGCTAGTGTGAGTTGAGTATATCGTGTGTGTTCTCTCTTTGTTCACGCAAACAAAGATTGATCGAACTGCAGATGTGCTTGCTTGCTATTGTTTAACTTTAGAGGGGCTTGCCTAAGACCAATTCGAAGGTGACTCCAACCGGTTTTTCACTTGGGATGGTATAGAAATGGATAAGACTAAACTGTCAAGTCCTCATGGTATGTAGGCCTTAGCCATACAGTGTCTTTAAGAAAGAGATACTACCTTAAAAAGTATAAGCGCCCCTAGTAGGATTGATTAAGGTCTTTAGTGGCTTGCTGGACACTCGCAAGGTGCCATGTCCCTGATCACCCTAACTACGAACCAATTCATTTAGAGGAAAAAATCCTTACTATTTGTTGGTGCAAGAATAGTCATTCTAAAGCTGTCCCACATTTTTGTAATTTTTAGTAGAGATGAGAAGTTCATCATAAGAGATTCATGAGAACTGAAGCTTGGCTGACCTGAGAAGTGTGTGCCATGGAGGGGAGCCATTGTGGTCAAGCTTCTAATCATCCACTAAGAATAGGTGCAACTAGATTTATCCAAGTGAGAATTCAACAAATATTCTCTCTTTCTATCCTAGGGTTGTGCATCATTTTGGAATCAAAATACTTTGTTTGGATCTAAAACATTGAAAAATAAACATTCAGCAAAATCCTCAAAATTTCAAACCCTTTAGGAGGAGAAAATACCTTTGAAAAAATCCAAATGCTATTGCTTGCCCCAGGGATTTCATCCTTAAAGGCTTCTAAGTATTTGGATTTATATCTCAATTTTCTCTCACTAAAGTCAACAATAGGGAACTATTGCCTTGATTTCCTTGATTTCCACATAATGGACCTTGTGGGATGAAAAGAAATTGGGACATTAGACATTTAGTTTGAAAAGCTAAGGCGAGAAAGTGTTTGTGGTAAAAATAATTCATTAAGCAAAGATAAGAAACAATTGAACCCCACACATGTGTTGTTCCAAATGATTTCTTGAAAGATCAAAATCCGAAAACCAAAGTCTAAAAGTCTTAGTCCAAGAGCTCTTAAGAAACGTCTCTCAACACTTTACGAATTTAGAGAGAGATTGGTCTTCAACTTTTACAAACGTGCTTCAAAGAACAATCCCAATTTGTATTCATTTTACTATTGTCAAAATTCAAGAATTTTTCAAAGGTTTGAGTTTCTCACATAAGAAGTATAGCATGTTCCTCAATACTAAGGTCTTGTAAACAAAAGTATCTCTAGGTTCACTTAGGATCAAAATCAACACTCTCATCCATCCTCAAACATCAATCAAAATCATCTCACAAACAACTCTTAGAATCTTGGAAAAATCCGTCATACTAGAATTTGGGAAAATACTTTGAATCAAATCAAAATCATCTTTTTTGAATAGGTGAGTGTGGATGCATCCTTCTTCATACACTTAGTTAAATTATCACCTTGTGGAAAAAAATATTCCAAGAAAACATCTAACCTCTTGGAGTTTATGAGTTCATTATCAAATCCAAAATCAAATACAACATCAAAAATCCAAAAGTCCTGAAGTCTAGTATCTCCTTCAAGGTTGCTGAGAGTTCAATCATTCACATCACCCATCTTTCATTATTTCATCACCATCCTTTGATCCTTAACATATTAGACTTTCTTTTTTGTACCTAAATTTTAGATCAATCCAAGGATTTAGAGGTTCTCCTCCCACATTCCTGAAAACTGATCCTTATTTTATGGTCCAAACTAGATCTCAACACAAGAAGAGCATGGAAACAAACAAAGAAACATCTACTTCAAGTGACTTGAGTCAAACTACTCCGGAAATCTATCCCATTGGATCTAGCAATCCCCAACCCAATCTTCCTCTAATACCACAAAATCCTCAAGAGGAAGGTGGCCAAGTGGAGGACATCACCAACAATGTCTTAGGGATGAATCAAGATGAAATCATTGAAATGGTCGAAAATCCCAAGACTCACAAAATTGTCAATGCCATGATGAAACTTAATCCTTCACAATACATGCTAGAATTGGCAAAAGAAGGGGCTAAACTCCCTTCCGATTTTGATGTAAGCATGTAGTAGAATAGGAAAACAAATTAAACATGCATCTACGCTTCTAAATAAGATATTGCATCTAAAATTAATGAAATTTAAACTAATTTAAACTACAAAAGCTACAGAAATCTATCCTATTGCTCTCTAACTCTAAAGATTTCTCTAATCTACTTAGCTCTTAGATTTGTAAGCTAATTAAACTATTGAAATGACACTTAGAGAATGAGAATTAAGCTATTATGATTCTATAATGCAACTAAGATGATTCTACAGTAAAATTCATGAGAAATAAACTACTGTAAACAGCCATGATTGTAAACTATGAAATACTAAAGAAAGCTTGATAGATGCTTGATAGATTGATCCTAAAATGAGATTGCTTGAATGCTTGGATGCTTGGAAAACCTGCAGAGTAAAATTGCACAAGTTAGGATCCATTTCCTGTAGCCAAAGAGCTGTATTTATAGCTTTCACGGCAGCACAATTGTACAGGGATACGGGATGAGGGGCTGTGATTCCATCTGGAGAATCCAAAGGCATGGGATGAGAAGAAGGAGCTGATCATGGAGGATTGTTCCTCCCCATGAAAACACCAGGCAAGAAGAGAGGGAGGATTGATGGAAGAAGATTGAGAGGACTTCCTGCAAGTTTGTCCCTGAAGCTCTTCCCGTGAATGGAAGTTGCATTAATTAGATTTTAAAAAATCTAATTTTATTGGTGAGTGAATAGTGTAAATGATTTATGCATAAAATTAAATATTTTTGATTTATTTAATTTTAGCAAAAGAGGAATAAATAATTTAATAAATCAAACTATAGGGTTTGTTTATTAAATTAAAAATAAAAAGGATAATTAAATAAGATTTAAAATATCTTTATTTAATTAAGAAAGAAATGTGATGAGGTAATTATTTAAATTGTGTATTTAATTTATGATAGAAATATAAAAGAAGTAATAATGATAATAATTAAATAAAACAAAGTTTTTAATTTTGTTTATTTAATTAGAAGGAAATAGAAGAATTAATAAATGAACTTAATATAAATAAATATTTCTATTTATTTACTAAGTAGAAAAATTTAAGATTAATTAATCAAATAAATTGTATTCAATCAATTAGATTCTCGGACCAATTTTAGGTGTCTACATTTTGCCCTCTTTGAGTGATGTGTTTCGCGTGCTTCAAAAGAATGAACCCTGAAGCTACGGTATTATGAAAAAGTTTTAAAAGCATGCCTCGGACTTGCCCCGGATGTTGAATTTCAAAATGATAGTGATATATGCCCCTCGGGAGATAAATTGATGAATTTTTGGATTTTTTATGATTTTTCAAAAAATTGAATTTTTATGATTATTTGATGATGAATTGGTGAAGAAACAATTTATCTCCCAACAAAATTGTCAAAAACAGCCTTGTGATTGATAAGAATTAATTCCTCAGAAGGAAAAATAAATAAATCCCATAAAAATCCCCCAAAAATAGCCTATAAATACTCAAAAAGTCATTCTCAAAAGTCATTTGTGCATTTGACTTTTACAATCTTGTGATAGAGACCCTCAGAGTGCTAGAGCTGTAGGATGCCGATCCCATACCACACCCACCGACTCGAGCGTGTGCGCCGTCACCAGCGTTCGGTCGATTATGGACCTCCGGTATGTACTCCAAACCTTCCTCGTAATTTGTGCCCATAATTTTGATGAATTTTTGCACGTTTTTATTTTTTAGCACGCTGCGGGCGTGGTTTAGCGCGTCCGTGAGCTATTGTAGCGTGCCGTAGTTTTAGCGTGCCCGGGTCAATTTATTGTAGCACACATCACATTGGATTTTGTAGTGCGTCAAAGTTTTAACCGCACGTCAGGTCAATGTGTAAAGCGTCACAATGGAGTTTTGTAGCAGCGTCAAAAGTTTTAAGCTGGCGTCGGTCAATTATTAATAGCGTCAATAGAAGTTTATATACGCATGATCTTTTTAGCACGTTGGGATGTTTTTGTAGCGTGTACAAAGGATTTTGTAGCGTGCCAGACATTTTAGTGTTTTTAGGTAGAGATTGATGAAAAATTGTGCACTTTGGTTTTCGTCGATTTGTTTTTGATTCCATCTATTTTAGTTTGATCTCGACTAAAATATATGGGAAATGATCTCATGATGAGCGAGATCTATTGATTGATAATAATTACCCTCATGATAGGCGAGGAATAATTAAACTTTCCAAAGGATTGAACCTGATTGATAGATGAGGGTTCCTTGATAATTTGCTAGGTTGATAGGTAAAAGCACAATTTTTGAAAATTTGATGATATTTTGATATTTTGATTAAAATGTCTTGTTTGTATGATAACAGGAGCATTTAGATGTTATCCAGGTGCGAGAGTAGTTCCCCTGGCCTTTTGATATGATATCGCGACTTACGCCAGACGAGAGACAGCATATTATAGATTGTGGCTTAGCGACATTATTGGATATGCCCCATATTAGACTTAATAGGGGTCTGTTGACAGCTTTAGCAGAGAGGTGGCATAGTGACTACAACACCTTTCACTTACCTACTGGCGAGATGACTGTGACGCTGGAGGATGTATGGCGTATTCTTCACATTCCTTTTGTTGGAGAGATTGTGGTACATGATTCAGAGGAGGTTGGTGGGGTAGAGGCTATGTAGAGAGTCTTTCAGGATCCCCACGTTGCAGGAGAGTGGATTCCATGGATAGATATGTATGAGTCATATGCTCTGCTTCCTTCAGTTTTTTCTGGCTTTATTAGTGGATTCCTTTGTCCTGATAAGAGGTCAAAGGGTCTATCTCTTGGATGGAGTCGAGTGTTAGAGGGTCTGGTTGTCCATAGGATGAGATATGCTTGGGGAATGTGCATGCTTGCCCAGTTATATCATGATTTGCATTGGATTATGTATCTCGGCGGCAGTAGTTTATCGGCAGGGGCTACCTTTCTCCAGGTATGGGCATGGGAGCATATTGCTGTTACGCGTCTCATGCCAGTGTTAGCCAGATTAGCGACAAGGCCTTATGTGTTTCGATATAGAGGCAGAACTACCCAGCATATGATGGGTAAGCTTGAGTATTGGAGGCAGATTATTGATGATGTAGAGGCAGTGACCTGGCGTCCGTACTTAGAATGTGATGACTGGGATGATGATGATATTGAGTTGGGGTTCTTGTCTGATTCGATGTATTTGATCGGGAAGAGCCCCAGGGTCTTGGAGTGATTCCTGTTTCATCGTGTGTACAGAAAGTATGGCATTGTGCAGTGTATGCCACAGGGAGTGGCTCATTACGGACGGCGACAAATAGATGTCAGTGATTGGGGTCCCAGTTTTCCTTATGGGGCACTTGTTGCAGGTTACCGTACTTTACAGCCTTCAGCATGGGATGTCTGAAGAGACATTATCGAGGTGCCTATTACTCCCGAGTACGGAGAGTATCTGGCTCTGCACCCTCCTCCACGTATCACTATTCCAGATGAGCCTGTACTAGCACCAGCGGCTGCACTAGCACCAGCACCAGCAGCACCAGCAGCAGCACCAGTAGGGGGTGTTCAGGTTGGTCAGTGATGGGGGAGAGAGGAGGATGTAGATGTGGATGTGGATGTGGAGAGCAGCTCTGAGACTGACAGTGATGAGAGTTCTGGTAGCAGCGAGGATAGAAGTGACAGTAGCAGTGATGATGATGGTGGAGATGGGGGGAGATCGAGCAGAGAAAGTACCACAGAACCATCTACCAGTGCGCCTCGTAAGAGGCAGACTATTGCTTCCTCATCGACAGATCCATCAATGGTTGCAGGTCTACAGGTACAGGTTCAGACCTTACAGGGACAGCTAGCACAGGTGCAGGGTTTACTAGCACAGACACAGGCTCAGATGCAGGCATAGCTAGCTACTGCACAGACACAGATTACCTCTCTGATTGGTGAGAGAGATGGGGCTCTACAGGCAGCAGCGACCGCACAGGCTCAGTTGATAGGTGTACGAGCACAGTTGATCACTACCGAGGCACAGATCACAACCTTGACTGCCGAGCGAGACATTATCAGGCAGACAACAGAGACAACACAGGCTACTGCAGAGAGATTGAAGAGAGTGGTAGATGGGACATCTGTGGCGGATTATATGCGAGATGCCATGTGGGCAGGTGTCGAGATTGAGTTTTATAGGAGCTGCTACCATGAGCTTTTCCCCCCAGAGCAGAGAGTCAATTATGCTCAGTCTCGCTCAGAGAGGACTCGTTCGAGGACAGTGAGCAAAGGTGTGACACAGCCGCTTCCGAGAGGGCCGAGAGATCCTGGGACGTCTGGTGGTGGTACTGATACTGGTGCGAGACCTGCTCCTTCTGGTGGCAGTACTACTTGATATCAACTATTTTTGACATGATGTTATTTCCATCCTTTTCAGACTTCATTGTATACTTGACACTTGATGAGATATATATGTGCAACAGTTCGATTTATCTATGATATGTTTCTACATGATTTATGTGATGGATGCATTGATCTTATGATGTGTTCTATATGATTGATGTGATGGATGCATTGTTTTATGATGATTTATTTTACATAGCTTGTATGGATGCATTAATGATGATGTGATATGATATTGATGATGTATTTCTTTTCTTAATGAGATGCCATGTATGATAAAAAAAAGAAAAAAAAAATGTGATGTAAATGAAATGAAGTATAATATGAAATGTGATAGATGAATGAATGATGTTTGAATGAAAAGGAATGATATATATGAAATGTAATGTAATTGTAAATGAATGATGTAATGATGAGAATGTGATGATGTAAATGTAAATGATGTATGATGAAAATGTAATGTCATATTAATGAGATGAAATGTAAATGAAATGTGATAAATGAATATGTGATATGTGTTAAATGAATGAATGATGTTTTAATGAGATGTAAATGGAATGATATATGAATGAATTGCGAATGTAATGATAGATGAGTAGATGATGTTTAATGAATGATGAGATGTAAATGTAAATGAATGAATTGTAAATAAATGATATATGAATGATATGTAAATGAAATGATGTATGGATGTATGATGTATCTAATGAAATGGAAATGAATGGTGTAACATAACGTGCATATGATGTCACGAAATGAGATGTTTATTGTGAATTTTATGATGAGATGAAGAGATGATCCTATATGCATGCCATTATGAAAATTGCATGTGTCAAGTATACTCAATCTTTAATAAGAAAAGATAACATCGTTTGTGAATGAACCATTGTAACTTGTGCCACCAGTACTCTGCAGATGTATTATTATGAATGCAATCTATGTTAACCATGCAAATGCCTATTTGATCAATGCAAACCTAAGTGTCATTTCAATAATCATTTTATTCTGCTTTGTATCATCACTGAGCTTTATCTTAAAATGTTGAAAGTGAATACAAGCATCAATGATATGAGATAGACCAATGATGACCTGAGTATTTCTTTCATGATTTTTGATATTGCAAGTGAACACAAGCATCATGGTATAAGATAGACCAATGATGACCTGAGCATTTCTTGCGTAAACAAACAAGAATTAATCATTTTCTTGAGTGAATTGGAATGTCATCCATGATACTTGGTAGAGCACTTCCCGCGACAATTCACAAAATAATAATGACTAACTCACAAATAGCAAACAAAGAAAAGGTATCATTCTTCTTCCTTACTTCTCTAGTTCAATACATCATCGAGTAGCTCCAAAGAAATGATAAGCAAATGATAAAAACAAAAATTCAAAACCTACTTAAAGTATTTTCAAATCATTATTCAGATTAGATCATCAGTGTTTGGGATGTGTGTGCTGATGTGTGCATGATATTCCCAAGCATTTGAACAATTGATGTGACCTAAAAGACCTATCCTAGGGGTCTCGGGGACTAATCAAAGATTAGTCTTGCCTACGTTATACATGCAGAGACCACGTAGTTCGACTGACACAGAGTCCACTTTTGACCGATGTAGACTTTATTTTTGTGTTTTTGATTTTTTGATGTTTTTGAATTTTGATTTTTCTGATGTTTTTGGATTTTGATTTTTTGATTTTTTTTTGGATTTTGATTTTCTGATGTTTTTGGATTTTGATGTATTGCCACTTGATGTTGTCATGTTTGACTGCCTTTCCACGTAAGCTGAAAGTCTATTTGTACCAGATAACACTAGGATGTTGCCCCCAAGCCAGGGTAAAACATGGTATCTCTGCTATGATATGGATAGTGATAATGATTGTCCCAAATGATATATGGAAATGATATGAAAGGAAACAATCGTAACAACACTGTACCCAATAGATAGAGGAGTTTGGTGAAAATCACAAGTAACGCCTGTTTGCCAAGTTTTCATCACTTGTTTTTATTGTGTCCTCTTTCCTTTTCTTTTGTATTTTTATTTTTATATATTTTTTTGTTTTTCTCCCTTTTCTGTCATCATGATGCCTGTTTGCCAGGTTTTCATCAAGACAACTTTATTGACCGTGCACTAGATATCCTCAAGTGTAGAATCGCCTGAGATGAATGCTGTTCATGGGCTCCTCCAACATGTCTCCTTCTAGTGTAGATAGCCGGTATGCTCCTGATCCATAGACTGATATGATGACATAAGGTCCTATCCAGTTAGGTTCAAACTTTCCCTTCTTTTCTCTATCTGCTTTATTTCTAGGGTTTTCCCATAGGACCAAGTCTCCGATCTGGAAGACTCTAGGCTTAACCCTCTGATTATAGTTCCTAGACATCCTTTGTTGATAGGCTGTCAAATGATTGGCAGCTTGTTGTTGACGTTCATCAACTAGCTCTAATTCTTGAAGTCTAGAGATCCTATAATCTTCATCTGAAATGAGTCCCTTTAGTGAAACTCGAAGGGATGGAATTTCTACCTCAATAGGTAATATTGCTTCTGATCCATAGAAAAGAGCATATGGTGTAGCTCATGTTGGTGTTCTGATGCTAGTCCTGTAAGCCCAAAGAGCAGGGTTAAGCTGAATGTGCCAATCATGCCCTACCTCATTCACAGTCTTTTTGATAATCTTTAGGATTGTTTTGTTGGAAGCTTCTGCCTGTCCATTACCTTGAGGGTAATACGGGGTTGAAAAGCGATGTTGGATGTGAAACTTTTCACACAGTTCTTGAACGTCTTGGTTCTTGAAAGGCCTGCCATTATCTGTGATGATTGACTGGGGTATCCCATATCTACAAATGAGATAATTAAGTATGAAAGATGATATTTTCTTCCCAGTGATTGTGGTTAAGGGAACTGCTTCCACCCATTTTGTAAAATATTCCGTTGCTGTGATAATGAACTTGTGTCCATTAGATGAAGATGGGTTAATTTTCCCTACCAGGTCTAATCCCCACTGACATAAAGGCCATGTAGTTGCAAATGGATGTAGCTCCTGTGCCGGTGCATATATAAGATTGCCATGGATCTGGCATTTTGAACATCTTTTGACAAACTGATAAGATTCTTGCTCCATATATGGCCAGTAATACCCTAAACGAAGGAGTTTCTTGGCTAAAGATAATCCACTTGAATGTGTACCACAAATTCCTTCATGGACCTCATGTAAAGTGGAAACGGATTCGTCATGTTCTAAACAACATAAAAGAGTACCATCTAGGCCTCGACGGTAAAGGGTGTCAGCAATAATGGTATGTTTGGCGGATTGGCGTATGAAGTTGTGCTTTTGGTTGTGAGAAAGATCTGGCGGTAAGATATTATCTTTCAGATAAGTATAAATGTCTCCATAAATGGAAGATTGGGCACTATCCAAAAGGCTTATGGTTTGGGATTTGGGATTTGCGTATGCAGGATTTGATACTTGTTCTATAATAAATCGATAACGATCCTGCGTTTCAGGCATTTGTAGAAGAGATGCATTTGTGGCCATGGCATCTACTGCTTTGTTCTTTGATCTTGGTATCTGCTCAAATTTGATTTCTATGAAGTATTTTCTTAAGTCATCTACCAACCTCTTGTATAAAATCAGTGTGTCATCCTTAGTTTGGTAATCATTTTTGACTTGGTAGATGATTAACTGGGAGTCTCCATACACCTGTAGTTTTGTGATTTTCCAGTCAATAGCCATTTTAATTCCAAGGATCAAAGCTTCATATTCAGCCACATTGTTAGTGCAACGGAAGGTAAGCCTATAAGATCATGGAATGGTGTGCCCAAGAGGTGTGACAAATAAAATTCCTACCCCTGATCCATGTTGTGTGTAGGATCCATCGAAGTAGAGTTGCCACGGCTGTGTTGTAATGTTGAGGATATCCACATCAGGAAATTCCATGGTCATAGGATGACCATCTGATAATGGAGCTTCTGCTAATTGGTCGATGATGACTTGTCCTTTGATAGCTTTCCTTTCGACATACTGAATGTCAAACTCACTAAGGAGCATGACCCACTTTTCCAACCTTCCCGTTAAAGCTGCTTTGCTCAGTAAATACTTGATAGGATCAATTTTTGCAATGAGCTTGACAGTGTGAGTGAGCATATAGTGTCGCAATTTTTGTGTTGCAAATACTACTACTAAGCATGATTTTTCAATGAAGGTGTAGTTTACTTCATGTCCATTGAGTGTCCTGTTGATATAGTATATAGCCTGTTCCTTTCCTTCCCTATCCTCTTGTGCTAGCAAGGCTCCTAAAGAAATATCCGTTGTTGCAATATATAGCAATAATGACTTGTCTTCACTGGGTGGCACCAAGATTGGTGGTGTCATTAAGTAATGCTTAATTTGATTGAAAGTATTCTCACACTATTCATCCCATTTAAAAGACACATTTTTATGCAAAAGATGGTTGAATGGATGACACTGATCTGCTAATTGAGAGATGAATCTTCTGATGGACTATAGTCGGCCTTGTAGAGATCTTAATGTACTGATATTCTTAGGAGGTGGCATTTCCATAATGTCTTTAACCTTTGCTAGATCTACTTCAATTCCTTTTGTAGAAACTATGTATCCAAGGAGTTTTGCTGATGTTACTCCAAAGGCACATTTCTTAGGATTCAATCTGACTTTGAATTTTTCCAGCCTATCAAATATTTTGGCCAATATCTCTAGATGTCCATCTCTGGTGTAAGATTTGGCTAAGATGTCGTCCACATAGTCCTCCATGAAGGTGTGCATCATGTCGTGGAAGATTGTTGTCATAGCTTGCTAGTATGTAGCTCCTGCATTCTTTAACCCAAAAGGCATGACGTTCCAGCAAAAGGTGCCCCATGGACATGTAAATGCTGTCTTTTCTTGGTCTTTAGGAGCTATCTTGATTTGATTGTATCCTAAAAATCCATCCATGAGTGATAACATTTGATGGCCAGCTGTTAGATCTACAATCATGTCTATGTTTGGCAAAGGAAAATCATCCTTTGGACATGCTTTATTTAAATCCCGGAAATCCGTACATATTCTAATGGTGTTATCTGGCTTTGAAATAGGTACAATGTTGGATATCCATTCTGCATAATCAATAGATCTGATAAACCCAACATCTAGTAGTTTCTTCAAATCATTTTTTACCAATAATGCAACATGTGGATGCATCTTTCTCAGTTTTTGCTTGACTGGTTTAGTGCCAGCTGGTAAGGATAAGTGATGCATAATGAGATCTGTGTCTAAGCCTGGCATGTCAGAGTATGACCAAGCAAAATTGATGCATCATTCTTCAAAGAATTTGACAAAATCTGGCTTTTCTGTATCTATCATGGACACCGCCAGGTGTAGGATTCTTGCTTTCTCTACTGTGCCAATATTAATAGACTGTGTGGGTTCTATCAACACTGATGATCTTTCATGGTAATGTTGTGGGGGGATGTCAAACCTTCCATCCTTTGGTGCCTCAATGAGGTTTTCACCATTGGATACGTTCTTTGTTTTTACTATTTTAGGATCTAATACTGCCATAGAATGGTTTTCACCATTAGATCCATTATTTTTTTCATATTTTTGCAACTGGAAGGCTTGGCATCCTCCTACCTAAAAGCATCGTTAAAAGAAGTATTGGTAGAACAAGTATCGGATTCCTCATAGCAAAGATAATTAATAATGGCGGAATCATTATCAAAAACAGGGAGGTCAATAGGGTGTTGGGGTTCCCATTTGATAAGCTCGGGATGCAGTAAAGGCAATGAATCATTAGATGGGTTGAGGTCAGTGATTGTGAAAGCTCCAACAGAAATGTCGTCTAGATTGTTAGTGGTTATGTCGAGGCCTACAAAGGTATTTTCTTCCACATCATTTATCTCAATCGATGTCCATTCATCTTCACTTGAGTCATCGAAATTTTGTGTTTCAAAGTCAATAGGATTAAAACTTGAGCTTTGATCTTCGAGTTTGGGGGTATACTTTTTGATAATGTCGATCTGAATATCTTCATAGGAAACATCTGATAAGTTGTCCCACTCATACTCATTTGAATCTATTTCAGAGTTATCTCTTATTTGAAGAATACGCTCCACAGTTTTATTGGTGATTTCGGCTCTTGCTTTTTCTGTGTATCCTAGCCTAGCTCTGCCATTTTGCTGAATTGCGAGGACTTGGATTGGTTCTGTTACACTTTGTTTCCCTTGATCAAGAGATCCTTGTTTTGCTGCATATCCTAGTCCCGTTTTATCCTTATGTTGGAGCGTAAGAGGCTGGATTGGTTCTGTTATACCTTGTTTCCTTAATCCAAGAGGTCCCTGTCCTGAATATCCCATCTTCTCCAGAATAGTTTTTCCCTTTCCATATTGATTTGTCTCTATGATGTTACTTGTGGAAGTGGAAGCTTCCTCATCCTTATAAATCCAATTTAGTATGGCCTTGTCTTCTAATTCTTCATCTAAGCTCCCAACTTTTACAAATCTTCCATCTAATGATGTTGTAGATTGTTCTAAATTGTGGGTGTTTGTAGATGGCTATCCATACGTTTGTAAGGAGGGTAACATTTGTGATAGATGAAATGAGTGTCCAACACCATATTCACTTATTCCTTCGTCACTTATCTGTAATTCCTTAGTGAATTGATGTGAGAGTGGAGCCAATTGTTCTTCGACATTTGAAGGGTTAGATTGTGCCACCCTTATCTCTTGTGATTTTTGTTGTTTTGGAAGCCACTTTGATATGAAGTTCTGCTGTTGCTCACCATCTGATGTGCTGACTTCTGTATTGTGAGGTATGAATGTATCCTGAGATGTCTTCAATGCATGACAAGCTTGGGTGTCATTATAGTTTGCTGTGATTGTTACCTCCTGTCCATTGACGGGAAATTTTAGGCATTGATGATAGGTGGAAGGTACTGCTTGCATATCATGAATCCAAGGGCGTCCCAACAGTATGTTGTATGTCAGTTCCCTATCTAAGACTTGGAAAACCACCTTTTGGACAATAGGTCCCACTTGAATGGGTAATATGATCAATCTTTTAGAGGATCTTTCTTCCTCATCATATGCTTTGATTGTGATTTTTCTTCTTGTATCGATGGCTTCATCTGAGTATCCTAGTGCATGAATCAAATTTAAGGTACAAATATTTAAACCAGCCCCTCCATCTATTAGGACGTGCTTTACACGGTGTTTATGGATGAGGACTTCAATGTGAAGAGCAGAATTATGTGGATGGGTGAGTGACACATCATCATGTTCAGAAAATGAAAGGCAATTAGGTGCAGATAGATGTCCCACCATAGCTTAGAACTAACACACATCCAAATTGTTAGGTACCGTGGTTGATACAAGAGCTTGTTCAAGAACCTCTTTGTGTGATGGTGAAATCTTTAAAAGTTCCAAGATGGATATTTGTGCCGGTATTTTCTGTAATTGATCGATGAGATTATATTGATTAGAGGGAGGATCCACAGATGGGTATGATATTGATGCTCCTTTCAATATAACTTTGGATTGTGCCCTTGTTGTGGCATTTACTGATTGGTACTCTTGTTTCCCTTTGAGTGTGATGACGTTAATTTGGTTTTCATATTTGTCCATATGTTGTACCAAATTAGTAGATGTAATGTCATTGTTCCAATTGATTTGATTGCATAACTCCTCATCCTCCTTGGCGGCAGAAAAATAAAGGATTGTTGTGTCATAAACATAACAACATTCTTGCCTTTGGTGTTTGCGGAAGAGGATTCTCCCTTTTGATAATTGGGTAGAGGATTTTTGAACGTCGTATGATCTTTGTTTGTTTGGTGTTCCTCTACAAATACTTTCTTTTGATCTATGAGGTCTTGTACCGCATGTTTTAATTGCCAACAATTTTCAGTCATGTGGCCTTTATTTTGATGGTAGTGACAGTAATGTAAGTCATTCCACCATGATGGTTTGACTTGAGGGTCCCAATTTCTAGCCTCTTGTACTTGAATGCGTTTTTCATCTAAAAGTTCTTTGAGGACTGATTCCAATGATTTTCCTAATGACGTGAATTTGCGTTTATTGGAGAGTCGTTGGAATGATTGGGTTTTTGTTTCTCTATTGTTTTGATTATTTCCCTGATCACTACTTGGTTTGACATTAAAACCATTGTTTTGTTTGTTTGTAGTGGTTGGTGTCAAGGTGAATACTAGTTTAGGTGCATGTGTATCGATCATGGTATCGGTATTCTTGTTCTTTTGCCAAAATCTTGGCTTTTCATTGTTGTTGTTAGAGGAATTGTTATTGCTTGAACCTTCAATGAAGTGTTTGATTGTTCCTCTTTTGATGAGAGCCTCTTCGATTTTGAGCCCCTTTTCGATAACTTGTTCAAATGTAGATGCACATTGTAAGTCTAATCTGTAATTCATGTCATCCACTAAGTTATCAATGGACATCTCTATCTTCTCCTCTTCAGGAATAGTTCTAGGGTATTTAGCAAATAGCCTTCTCCATCGTTGGAGAAAGGAAAGAAACTTTTCACCCTTTGCTTATTTGGTGTTGTAGAGTTCTTTTAAGGTTACCCCATGTTGGATGTTGAATGAGAAGTGTGTTATGAACCTATTGATTAGTTCTTCAAAGGATTGAATCCCAGGTTCCAATTTAGAAAACCACTCCATGCAAGTGTTTCCTAAGCTTCTTGGAAATAATCGTAGTAGGTAAGAGTCCTCGTGTGCGAACTCTATGCTCATGGCTCGAAATTCCTGTATGTGATCAAATGGATCGGTTCTCCCATTGTATTTGTTGTATGTTGGGTACTCACAATACCTTGGAAATGGTATCATGTTAATGCTTGAGTCAAATGGATAAGGGAAAATGTCCTATAAGGAATATCTTTTTGTTGGCCCTTGTTGGATATTTTGGAACTGCAATTGTAATTGTTGGATCTGTTTTGTCAAAGCATCTATTTGATTTGGATTTTCTATACTAGTGGAGTTAGGTGTGGTTGTTTCCTTGAGTTGATTGACATCAAAGTCTTTAGGAAGCTTAGCACCTTTGTCAGCTAATAATAGAAGATACTTTTCCATATCTTGCTCTAGCATCTTTTCCATAAATTTATGGAAATGAGGGTCTTGTTGAACCTTTTCGATTTCCTCTGCAGTTATTTCTTTCTCATGTGAGTTAGTGAGAGGATCAGTGTTGCTATATCATCCCCATGGGTTTTCTTCAGCCATGGCTGCTATTCTTTCGTTTTCTTCTTGTTGTTGTTTTTGATATGCTACTCGTGTGAAAATAGGCATACAAATGTTTAAAGTTTTACTCTAGACTTTTGATCTTGGATTTTTGATTGGATAAGTGTCAAGGTTGTTGATTTAAAATCTGATTTAGTCTTATCTAGTTTCGTGATGGAAGGATGATAAAATCCTTGATAGGGAAACTTTGACATAAAATCTCAGATTTGGTGATAATGACACTATGCGAGATGTTTCAAGATCTAGGTGTAGGGGTAAAGCTTTCCTTTTGTGTGACCTAAGTGTTCTGGACTGTGGAAAAAAAAGAGTTCTGGACTGATGAAAACCTTGTTATCAATATGGGAAAACTGACAAAATGTCCTATTAACTCTCTGTTTTTCTAACTTTATGGCGTGCTAAAATAGAGGAGCTACGCGCTGGAACATAGACTCTACGCGTTGGAACAAAGACACTGTGCGCTGGAACAGAGACTCTACGCGCTAAAACAAAAACTGAAAGCGCTAAAACAGAGACTTGACGCACTAAAACAGAGGAGCTACGCGCTGGAACAGTGACCGAAAGTGCTAAAACAGAGACTCTGCGCGGTAAAACAGAGGAGCCACGTGCTGGAACAGAGACTTGACGCGCTAAAATAGAACCATGAGGTGCTAAGACAAAAACTATCTTATTCTATGAAACTCACTTGGTCTGGTATCGTATTGTATGGCTGGTTGTGGAATGTATTCTGGACGAATTCTTTGACTATGATTGTGGTGTTGCCTAAGAGCTCTTCTTTGATAAAATGCTTGTGAATCTAAGGGAGCTATAGCATAATCATCCGTATAACCTCTAGAAAAATCGTGATACCTATGAATAAAAGTCCTATGTTGGAGTAGAACTTTCCTACTTTGGTATAGAAATCGTTGCCTTCTTAAAAGTTGTTTGTATGCAAGTGTTTTCTTTGGTTTTCGGATTCGTTTGACAAGAGATTTCTTGACAAACTTGGTGGATACCCAATCTCGAATCATGAGAATTCCACAAATGTTTTGATTTTGAATATTTTCTTGTGATGATCTTATCTGAATTAAATGAGAGAAAACACAGCAAGCAAGAATAGAATGGTTGTCCTTAAAAACCCTAGAATCTAAACAAATAGTGTATGTTCTCAAGAATCAATGATTCTTCTTGATTTTCACTGGTTTTGATAACAAGATAAAACACTTCAAATAGACTCACTCCTAGAGACAAAAGGTCATCATTATATACTCAAACGACCCACAGCTTGGAATTGCGTCGACTCACACAGCCATGTCACCCCCTAGAGGGCGCCTGTGTTTTTGTCTTTTCCAGGTGCGTACTCAGAGTGACGGAAGTGGATACCGGATCCCCTGAGCAAACAGTCCTTGGCAATTATATGGTGAGTGCTTGAGGGTAGATTTTTCCCCGCCCCTGCATCGCCGAGTATTACAATGTTTAGAAACTGACAGGCGTGCTTCCATTTCTAGGTTCTTAGATAGGGTTTCCATTTGGAGCGGCAAATGGATAAACTCCCTCGAGAGACCTCCCAATCTTTAAAACAAAGATTTTGGGGATGGTTATCCTGTGCACTTTCGTTGAAAGAGGGTTTCCCCAAATTCACACAAATTTTAAAGTGGGTTGGAATGCCATGGCTTTTGGCTGTCCCCACTCAGGTCGTTCCCATAGGGTGAGTACTTTTTCCCACTACGGCAGGCCTGTCTAAAGGTTTTAAGAAAGCTTTAAAATGCATAAAGTAATGGTGAGTCTGGTATTCTGATGCACCCAGTTAAGGGGAGAGCATAAACCTATCACCCAATCACAACAAAGATGTTCTTTTTAAAACCCAAAAGACAAGTGATTTATTCTATATGGAAATATTGCTCCATAATAAGCATGATGTTCAATTTTAAACCACAAAATAAATATGACGTTTCTATCTTAGGATTGATCAATTTTTATCCATTTCTATCCTAGGATTGGTAAGTTTTAGCCATTTCTATCCTAGGATTGGTAAATTTTAACCAAGAAAATAGACATAAATAAAATCTGGCCGCGGACGCGTCGGATCCAGATAAAAAGAAATGATTCTGAAGATGATGGAGTGGTGCGCTAAAACAGTGACTCAGCGCGCTGAAGTAGAAACCCGGCGCGCTGGAACAGTGACGTGACGCGCTGGAACAGTGACCCAGCGTGCTGTAACAATAACCTGGCGCTCTGAAACAGTAACTCGGCGTGCTGCAAAAACTCACGATCCCGCGAAAACTTTCACGCCGATACCTGTAGAACACAATTTTCAAAATTTTAGCAAAATAGGGGGTTAGGCCCCACAGTGGGCGCCAATCTGTAAGCGGTAGAATGGGGAAAACAATCTAAACAATGCATCTACGCTTCTAAATAAGATATTGCATCTAAGATTAAGAAATTTAAACAAATTTAAACTACAAATCTATAAAAATCTATCCTATTGCTCTCTAACTCTAAAGATTTCTCTAATCTACTTAGCTCTCAAATTTGTAAGCTAATTAAACTATTGAAATGACACTTAGAGAATGAGAAATGAACTAATCTATTCTAATATGATTAAATATGCATATTCTATTGTAATGGCAGCCATGACTACAAATGCTGGATGCTTGATTGCTGCTTGATGGATGATGGATGGATGCTTGAATGCTTGATTGCTTGGATGCTTGAATGCTTTGGAAACCTGCAGAGTAAGATTGCTTAAGTTGGGATCCATTTCCTGTAGCCAAAGAGCTGTATTTATAGTTTTCACGGTAGCACAATTGTACAGGGATACGGGATGAGGGGCTGTGATTCCATCTGGAGAATCCAAAGGCATGGGATGAGAAGGAGCTGATCATGGAGGATTGTTCCTCCCCATGAAAACACCAGGCAAGAAGAGAGGGAGGATTGATGGAAGAAGATTGAGAGGACTTCCTGCAAGTTTGTCCCCGAAGCTCTTCCCGTGAATGGAAGTTGCATTAATTAGATTTTTAAAAATCTAATTTTATTGGTGAGTGAATAGTGGTAAAGATTTTATGCATAAATTTAAATAATTTAAATTTATTTAAATTTAGCAAATAGAGGAATAATTAATTTAATAAATCAAACTATAGGGTTTGTTTATTAAATTAAAAAAAAAGAAAATGATAATTAAATAAAAGATTTAAAATATCTTTATTTAATTAAGAAGAAATGTGATGAGGTAATTAAATAACAAAAATTATTTAAGTTGTGTATTTAATTTATGATAGAAGTGTAAAAGAAGTAATAATGATAATAATTAAATAAAACAAAGTTTTAATTTCGTTATTTAATTAAGAGAGAAATAATATGATGAAAATGATAATAATTAAATAAAACAAAGTTTTTAATTTTGTTTATTTAATTAGGAAAGAAAATAGAAGAATTAATAAATGAACTTAATATAAATAAATATTTCTATTTATTTACTAAGTAGAAGAATTTAAGATTAATTAATCAAATAAATCGTATTCAATCAATTAAATTCTCCAGACCAATTTTAGGTGTCTACATCAGCAGGTGGGGACTTTGGATGCTCAGCCTCTTCTTCCTCTCCTTCATGAAGTAGGTCCTCATGTATAGTGGGAATCTCTATGAAACTGCCTGAATTCTTTGATTTCTTGGAAGGCTCGCCTTTCAAGGCTTTCCTTGAATACACCTTATGCTTAGGCTGATGCTCAAGCATTTATTTTATTTTTCTTAACCTGGTGGCTGGAGGGAATTTTGAAGTTTCTCCAGATAGGGCAGTAGCTACAGAGACACTATCAATTTCATTCTCAGGTTCATCCTTGAGCTTGCCATATGTTAAAGTAGCTCCTTGAAGCTTCAATTGAGCAATCTTCCCATCAATCCATTGTTTCGTCCTTGCCTCTAGAGGCTTCATCAAAATTTCAAGGTCATTGACCTCTTCCTTGTCCCAATCAATTAATGGCAGTGGCAGGTTGGCAACAACATTGTACCTTAGATCAATTACTGCGTTCTCATCTTCAACAATCTGATCTGGGATTGGAAACAAGATCATTTTAACAAAATATGTAGTCATGCACATGTAGTGCTTCATGCGGAATTATTTGTCATCCCTACAATTTTCCCAAAAGTCCCCAACATTGTGTAGGTGGGCATATTCTTTTCCAACCATCTTCTTCAATTTTCCATACGGATCCATCTATGGCCTAAAAGTGTATAGCTCTAGGTTGTATTCACCCAATTCCTTATCAGAATATTCCGCACATTGAGATGTGGGGATTGCATACATTCCCTGGCTAAGTGTAAGGGGATAAGGAATCTCAGACTTGTGTTTTTCACTTAGTGGCGTGTGACCATGCTGTAATTGTCTAGAGAGCTCAAGTAGTACTAGTCGGTCATTTGGGTACCTAGGCAGCTTATATTGTCTCTCCAAGAATCCTTCGGTTCTGATGTACGTGAACTTAGGTAATTGAATGAATAGAAAGCCGAACTGTCGGATGTAGGCATTGGAATTGTGGGTGACTCTCCTCTCAAAGTCACCTCCAAGCAATCTGATTGTGTGCCCCATGAAAGCATCATTGACCCAACAATAGTCTTTCTTGAAATTTTTGAATTGAAGTTGAGGGTACCTATCGTATACCATCAATTCTCTTCCTGGAGTCTGGATGGGTGCTACAAATAGTCCTTTGTATTGAGCCCGATTAGCTAGTAGGCAGACCAAATACAAGGTCATATAGAATTGTGAAGTTTTCTTCACTACCACAAATTTTTCATGTAGATAATTGTTTATCATGCCTGCCCAATGGAATTGGGTCTTTCCCCTGATGATTTCCTCTATAAAATATAGCATCCAATCTTGGAAGAATGTCACAGTTGGAAGGCCCATAACCCTGCTTAGTAAGGTCACTAGGTCATGGTAGTCTTCGTAGAAATCGCTCCTATAGAGCTCCTGGGGCACCTTGTTTGCACTTGCCCTCTTCTCCTTTAGCTAGTATTGGTTAATAAACTTCTTGCACTCGAGGGGGTTAGCCTTCCACATTCTCTTGGCATATTCCTTGGATGCTTCTTCCATATCATCGATGGTTGGTATATGAAAGGTCTTCCTGATAGGCTTGGCAGAGAAGTCGGCTAGTATGTTTCCACCTCTATCTACTATTCTTTTTGTTCTTTCCTGATAAGCCTCTCTATAGGCCATCACTAGTTCGAGAGATATGAGGGTAGGTAGGAAATTAATAGCCTTGGCCAACCCACTTCTTTTGATCCTTCGGGCGTTCTCTATGGTTGGGTTAACAATGACCCTCTGCTTAAATTCATCGTTGTTAATGTGCCCCAAGTTAGTGTCTGAGATCTTGTCCTAGTCTGTAGTGACTTTTGATTTTAGTTCCTCTCCTTGGAAATTGTACTTCATTTGGTCTTTGTCTTCTTTTCCTGTGGGTGCTTTGGCTAGTTTCTTACCCTTTTCCTTTTTTGTAGATGCCTCCAAGGATCCTACAACTGGTTCCACATATCTTGCAAATAAGGGAGTACTAAGCGCATTCAAATGTAAAACATAAGAAATGTTAGCAATATCTTGCAAAAATGACGTTAGATCAAGTAATTCACTATTCAAGGGTCCTAACATTTCTTCTGGATCATTGTTAGCCTTTCGTTTGAGGGAGTTATGGAAATGTGGGCCCAGGGGTGTAGACTTCCCTTGGCTGACAACTGTCATGAAGGAAGTTGCAAAGGGACAACAATTAGGGGACGATGGCCCACATGGTTCCACTCGCATCAAAATTTTGATCTTGAGGTGGGGCTCATCAGTAGGTTAGGTCATTTCAACACATGGGTGAAATTAGTTTTGAGGCTTTGGAGGCGTTAAATCAACCACTAAGGCATGTGGAACTAGGGCATGTGGATGCAGGAAGACTACTGGCTATTTAGAGCTCTACCATTTGGAAATGGCTCTGTCAAGGTGACGTCCAACATTTTGGGACCTGTGGTCTTGGAGGATGGCAGTTTACTCTTTGGATTCCAAACAACTTTGGTCGGGTGTGGGCAGGGAGGCGCAGAAGGAAGCTGGTCAATTGCCGTTTGGAAATAGTGGGAGGAGGATGGCAGTTCATCGAGGGTGGCTTGCATCATTGGACTCACAAGAAGTTCAAGCATTATTCATTTGTTAAAAAATAACCAAAGGGAGGCAATGAGGTCAGACCTCGCATAGCGGACCGATGGAGGTGGTCGACCATTTGAAGTGGCAAGAGCAGGAAGGAATTTCGTGAGCAGCTAGCAGCA
This sequence comes from Sequoia sempervirens, assembly GCA_007258455.2. Lineage (NCBI taxonomy): Eukaryota > Viridiplantae > Streptophyta > Pinopsida > Cupressales > Cupressaceae > Sequoia > Sequoia sempervirens. The sequence goes on from VDFB02080281.1 coordinate 38,179, forward strand.
TGGAACAACCCACAAAGTGTCTTATCCTTAGTCATTTTCATTTCAGGCTCAATGGTAGAAGTAGTAAGTGCAGGCTCTGGGAGGTAGAAGGACGGTAAGCCAGGGACGTTCAGAACAACAATCCTAAGATAGAAGCCCACAGATGGAAGTCCACAATGGATGACCCGCTAAGAACCAACACTTAACCATTTTATTGCAAGGAATGAGACATAGAAGGTAGGGTCGGGACCCGCGCATTGGAAGGATCTCTGAGTTTCGCTGTTTGTGAATGACCATGAGAGTGATGGAAAAAAGATGGTGGAGGCCTGCATTGAATAGTCTACTAGGTGGGTTATGTGCTCAAGTTTGGTTGGTGGAAGAGGTTATGGTGGGACCTGTAGGGTGGAGAGTTGGGGTAGGTCTACCATTTGTGATCGACGCAACAAAAGGGTGATCTTGGTGCGCAAACCCACACGCTCGAATCCATGAGAGTGTAATGACTTCAGTTAAACCTCATTTTTCATTTAAGTATGGGTTGTGGCCAAGGGTGGGCATCTTCCCACAGACGTGGGTCCGAAGGAGGTAAAGGCTGGCTATTTGAAGAGTTAGACATTTTGAGGAACATGAAACGAAATTGGGTGCTACGTAGACCTGCAGGGTGTGATTTCCCTAGCTCAAGAACAACCGCAGGGGCTTCAAGTTCTGCAGGCGCTTAATAAACCATTTTCAAAAGATTTTCTAAGTTCCAAAACATGGGTTTTGCTCATCATGGTGTCACCTAGCTAGTTTTTAAGTTTTCTATCTTTGAAATTTAATAATTTTTTTTAAAATAAAATAAAACCTATTTCACAACCAACGGTGGAGGACCAACCTAAAAAATCTGACGAAGTATGCAAAGGAGTTGCAGATGATAGCATTTGGATGGTGACGAGGCTTTGCGGGCACAATGACGATGATCGCTGGTGAGCTTTGACAAGTCTTCTGAAAATGCGTAGGTGAAAATGACATGTCAGAGATGTCTATTTATAGAATGTTGTGCATTTAATGCTCATCATCAATGCATGTACGATGATGGTTGAATTTGGTGAACATGAATTTCAAAAAGTTGGCGAAAGGAATGGCGGGGCCTATAAAGCGGGCAACACCCAGGAGTTGGTCATCTAGCAGGTCAGCGGTGAAAATAGTGAAGGAGGTTGCAGGTTCTACCATGTGGGAGGATGTCGTGAGCTGGTCGTTCAGAATGGTGAAGATGCTATGAAATCCCGCATAGGGTGACAATTTTGAAACTTAAGGGAAAACTGCCAAGGGAACTCTGTAGAAGGTAGGGACTTGCAAATTTTGGAAGTGGTAAAACTTGGTCAACTTAAGGTGGTTTTTCTAAGACTCCTTGACCACTTAGGACTCAAAATAGGGGGTACACAAAATGAGGCAAAGGAAAAAGAAACCCGGTAAGGAAAAAAGAGAGGGTCCCATTCCGAACGGGGCATGTGTGCTATAGGCACGACAACTACTTGTGATTCAGTGCAATAGGATATACATCATCTTCCATATATAGTTTCTTTGGATACTACTTAGTGGACATTGAAAGTTTGTTCATAGAGTCTCATATTTTTGATTTGGGAGACACTATTCATGACATTCATCTTCACTTTGATGAAGTTGATTCTTCTTTAGTTGTTATATAGGAACCTTTGGATCCTCTTGTTCATTCTCCACATGATCACTCCTCACAGTTTGACATGATTGTGGATACTTTTGAGCAACATTTGGAGGAGGCATCTTTGTCTTTAGAGGAGATAGTTGAGTCTTTGGATCTTGTTCTACATACATCTCTACTAGGTTTTGGATTGTCATCTTCATCAGTGTGGCCTAGAATGCCTGATTTGACAGTGGTAGCTTTCTACATTGACATGGAGACACATGAGTCATTTTCAAAGACTTCATACATTTCACACTTTCTTCCTTCATATTCCTTTTAGGAATGGGGAGATGTTCTTTATACACCTTTGGTTTTGTTTCTTCCTAAGGGGAGGAACGTTGTTCGACGATCATGGTCCATCTTCTACATCTACATTTGAGCATCAACCATTGGTACAGTTGACTACTTGAGGAAAGGCTATGTAGTCCTTATGATCCTTTCTATTTTGGAGGGGAATTCTTCCTTGCATGGGATTCGTCTTGTGTTGGAAAAATTGTTTTCTTTTCTCTCTTTTGGGGAGGAGTTTTTTCCCACTGGGTTTTCTCCTTTTCTCTGGTTGGGTGAGATTGGTTTGTACATGGGTACCTACCATGGCCTAGTAGTTGGGACCCATTTTTGTGTCTTTTCACCCACCTAACCTACGCTTAAGGAGGGGTGTTAGTGTAGATTTTTTATTTTCCTTATGTTAGGGAATATTTATTTTTCCTACACACATTATTAAGCTTGTTTAGGTTATATTAGAATGGTTAGTATGAAGACATGTGGCATAAATCCATCATTTACATGTGTCACTCACACCCACCTTTGGGTAGTTGAGTCTCACACCCTCTTTTGGATTCTTATGCCACGTTTCATAACCATTTGTTTTTCCTTATATGAGTAGGCATAACCATGTAATCTAGCATTTACCTAGGTAAGAATCCCACCTATTATGTGCACTTGGGAGTTATTACTCCTCTTGGAATTATCTACTATTATTTTTCTATATAAACATCACTCACCCCTTCCCTTGGCTAGTATGATGGAATGCTAGTTCAGTGCTAAGGGAGTGCTGAGTTTATTCATCTCTTGATCTCTTTTCTTGCTTCCCTTCAATCATTCTGATCTTGGGTGGTTTCACAACTGAATCTAACAATGCCCAGATATTGAATGACTAGGTTAAAGTTGAGATTGATCAAATTCTTATGGTTCTTTCTCCAGAAGTCTCCCAAGCTCAAGATTTAGTCAAGAAATTATATAATGCATCAGATGAGACCCTTCTTGCTAGAGGATTTGACAATACAACAAGTTTATCTATTAAATTTAATTAACATTTAAGGTAAAGAAAAGGACTCTCTAAAGTGTAAAGCCTAGTTAACCACTTTGGAAAATTATTGAAGTAGAATATTTTCTCTACCCCCTCTCATAATTAGAATTTTATATGAGAACAAATGTAGAGAAATTGAAGGGTATATTGCATAAGGAAATCACTAACTTATATAAGGATTTTGAAGCCTTAAAAGAAAAAGGATATTTATCAAATGTTGAATGGGTGCTATCGGAAGCTTCCTTGATTTAATTATAATATTCTTCCTTCCTTTTCCTATATTGATGCTTTAATTCTTTTCTTTGTGAACAAAGATCCCCTTGAAGGTTGCCAGAGGGAGTGGAAGAAGTTGGGTCCATAAAATGCTCAAAAAGTGGAACTATTTTTCTTGATTTTCAAAATTTTTCATAGTTGGATTGAAAATTTGAAGAACTTACACATTAAATCTTTAAAAAGTCTACTAATATACGAAATTTAGTATTTTGAGTTTAGTTTTCAAATATGCAATTTATTCTAATACTTAGATGATAAAAAATATTTTTTAATAGGCATGTATAAAAATAACTTTTAAAAGTCACCTTTTTAGGACCATATCATGCACATGTACAAACACCATAACTTGACCTAAATAAAATCATTTTTCTAATTCCTTTTTGGAAAAAATGTGTAATAAATTGAAGATTGATGAGGATATTTTTTATAATTTTTCATAGTTTTTAAATTAATTATTTATTGGCCCTAATTATTGTTTTTGAAAGTTTCATCATATACAAACACCATAATTTGACCTAAAATAATCAATTTTTTATGTTTCATTATGAAAATAATTGTTTGTATATTGATGTCATATAATCTTGTTTACAAGAAAATTAACAAATTAAAAGTTATTAAAAAAATATGAAAAAATTGACATTTGAAATTTCTTGTGCCCCTCGTTAAGCTCCTCACCCCATCATTCCCAATTTGAACAATTCGGCCCCAGTGCTCTCTTTGGAAGCTCCCCTGGATGAAGGCCTTGAAGAAAAGCATGACAAAAATGAGGCGGATGTATTCCTCATGAACGAGTAAACAAAATGACTCACAGATAGCAACACAAAATTTTACATTCGCATTGTTATTCACTATGTTATGGCATACCCTCCACCAGACTTACGATTAATTTTGATGGATTACGAAAACAAGTTACAGTCAAAAGTTTTTTCTGCCATTTTTTCAGCTTCTAGGTCAAATTTTCTAACCGCTACTACATGCTTCAAGTGGATACAGGTGTAATTTTCTTGTCAAAACACTAGCAACTCCTATCAATTAATAGCTGTAAACTTCCACATGTACTCAAGTTGACACACTTTGTAATATTTTGATAAATCATTAGTAGATAAGTTTTTGATAGTTATTCTCTGATAACCCCTATAGGGGAATGATGAAGAAATATGTAAATGAAATTATACCATGTAATCCATATATTATTATATAATATAAAGATTGGGCTTGTGCCTTTTGCTAAAAAAAAATTATGGACCAGTTTCCTTAGAAATTAATTAAAAAATAAAAAATAATCCAATCATAAAAAAATATGTATTTGAAAACTAGATATTATGATCTATAATGGGTTTTAATTTCATAAAACAATTAAAAAAACTGGTCAGCCATATTGCCAAAGTTAATTATATTTCTCTTGACATTGTCATGACCTTGTACTTATAGGGCCAAGGATAAGGATTAGGTTACCATACCTTGAGCTTGAATCTAAAATGAAATAAAAAATGGGTTGGGATTTCAATTTTTTTAGAATAGGTACCCATGTAGGAATGAAATCCTGATTCGAGACTTTGGTCCTCATTCCTTTCAACATTTTTTCTTGGCATGAAACTTCTTCTCTTTGTGGAACCATCTTCCTGCACTTACACTAGAACTATAGTGTATACTCTCCATCCACCTTTAGGAGATTTTTATAAAAAAAAAAAACATTTTTGTCCTAGAATCCTCAAATCTTTCACTTCTTTGTTAATTGGATCAACACATATTTCTTGGCTATTTGATCCAATAATAATTTTTTTTACATGGCATAATCTTGTAGCATTAGATATCTATCAATTTGATAAATTCTCTCTATTGTGCCATTGGTTGAAAATGTTACATGGAATCCTTGTAGGTCCTAGCCATTTTGTTGATTACAAAAATAAAAAAAAGGAAAAGCATTATGGTTGACACATGAAATTATTATTCATATCATCAAATCTATTATATTTTATAACACTTTTTTTTTGTGTCACTGGTTGAGAAAATGAGTCAACATTTTGTGGGAACAACTACATCCAAAGGGAAAGAAAAGGTGGTGCACTATACAAGACACTTGGAAACACTACAAAACATTGCAAATGGAGTATAAATAACACATTTATGTGTTGCACGATTGAATGAGTGTTAATAAAGTGGAATTTGAAAACTCCTTTCTTATATGATTCTAAACCATTGATTATAACAAGGATCATCCAACTATTCACACATAGTACAACATTGTTAGATATGACATCCTTTAAGGTTCACACTGTGAACCTTAAATCCGCATTTGCTCAAAACAAAAATCCCTTAGCATTGTTAGTAAACCTAAGAAAACAAAAGATTCCCTATAAGATTCATTTGAACACAAGAATAATGGAAAAGAAGCAAAAAGAAAGCAAAACATAAGGAAACATTATTCTAAAGATCAAACCAACATCTGATAGGGGGATTGGTGCTATTTTGATGTGGAAAATAGCCCTTTCCCAACCCCTTTTTGATAAGATCTTGATGATGGATGAACAAGATGTCAAATGATGAAGATTGTGCATCAAGATGAGAAACTTGAGGAGATAGATACTAAGATTGTGGAGTGAACAAAATTAGCTCTCCATTGAAGAGAGTAACTTTGAATGAGGATTGTGGATGATTTGTTGAAGAATGAAGCTTTCTACTTATAGATTCTCAAGTTGAAAGAGTGTTCAAAAGAGAGCAATGCGGGATAATGTTTTAGCCAATGAGATGGAGCCACTTGTCACCTTGTGAGTGGTTGAGGAATGTGCAAGTTTTGGTGAATGTGCCAAAGAGGGGAGATTTGAAATTTGAATTTGAGAGTTAAATGCTGAGTTTGACCTTTGCAAGAGACATGTAAGAGCTCATAAATGCCTTGTTTGATGTACATGTCAAATTGGGGGGAGATTCAAACTTGAAGAATATTCCACTTTTTATGCCAAGTTGAAAGAAAATGATGAATTAATAAATCAATAAATTGATTTATTTATGCAAGTTGGAAAAGCTAGAGGATGTGATGGGTGGTTGGATTAGATTAATCCTAGTTTGATTAAATAAAGATGATGATTAGGGGTTTTGACCCATTTGACTTAAATATTTGGATTTATTTAAATAAAAAAGGGAGGAATATGAATTTGATATTTAATTAAATAAAGTTTGGTTTATTTAAATAGAAGGATGATGCAAGATAAAGGTTGATTAATTTGAAGGAGATGAACTTAGGAGATGGTTTATGAGAGATGAAATGTTATGATTTGATTAAAATTGATTTATTTAATCAAATGAGGTAATGATAGGCTTAAATTAAATAAAATTAATTTATTCAATTTAAATGGATGATCCTTAGAGATTGAACTAAATGAACCTGATTTTCCTGATGAGTGGACGAATGTGAATTTGATTTATTTAATGAGTGCATGAATGTGATGCTAATTAAGTGCACAATGCTAATTTCACATGTCTACATTTTTCCCCTCTTTGAAGCAATGTACTTACTACATTGGTTCAAAGAATAAACTTACTGCAATCAAAATTCAAAAAATTTGTAATTTTTTTGGATGCCCCAGCGGAAAGTACACTAGTACATTGCCCCCTCGGGAGATTGAGCGAAAAGGTTCAATGAGGGTAGATCTCATGATAAAGAGGTTCAAGATGGATGTGTGGATGGTTATGATGATGATGCAAATGAGATGATTTTAAGATGCTTAGAATAACCAATCTATATTATCCTAAACAACTTAAATGATAATGCAATGCATGTGAGATAGATGAGATGGATGATATGATATGCTATGATTATGAGATTTATGTATGCTAATGATTTGTGGATACAGGATGGATGCAAGATGGATGCATTGGTGTTGCTATGTTAGCGTGAAGGGAAGAAAGAAGAAATGAGATGATGACAAGAGGATCCAACAAGTCCAACTTTATGAGAGATGATGTTGATGATAAATGATGTTTTGCTTATCAAGGATTGGGACTTTAAAAGGGCTACTTACCTTATGTTTGATTACACATGTAGATACGATGCATCAAGGTATAAAGAACCAGGATGGCATTGTACCTAGTGTGATGGACTTTGACTCAACAAACAGATAGGAGTATTCTTGTTCACACTTGACATACAAAAACCTTGCTAGGATGTACCTAACAAAGCAAGTATTCACCAAGTTATATTACAAGAATGTCCAAAAATCACAGTAGACAAAAGATAATGATCGTTGCCCCATTCCTATCTCTCTAAATCCTTCATTCGGATATTATCGAGAGGTCCTTGGAATGAGAGCAATAAGATAAATCAAAAGAAAATATCAAGTACACAAACAAGCCAATGTTCTTCATAACTTCAACTGAAGGGATTTGTTTTGATAGGATAAGAATCCAAAGTGATATCCAAAATGATTCCCATTGTTGGAACAATATATCCTAGGACATGCATTATATAGGATGATGATGGGTTGATAAGTTGATTGATAGGCTATTGATATAAGGTTGATTGAAATGTCTAAAAAATGATCAAGAGTTTGATTTTGTTTTAAAGGTTTGTTGTTTCGATTTTGATTTTACATTTGAAGTTTGCTTTTTTCCAAATGCTATGGTTGTTTCTGTTTGTTTTTCCAAAGGATGAAGGAATAGTTGGTTTATTATGGATGATTGATTATTTAGTGAAAGCAGATGAGATGATGGATTTTTTCAAATATATGGATGTTTTTGATTTTTTGAAATGTTTTGAGGCTGTTTTTTGGTATTTTCAAGATTTTACAAATGTTTTGATTTTTGATTTTCCAATGTTTTGGGGTTTTTGGAGATTTTATGAATGTTTTGGATTTTGATGTGATTTTGGATGTTTTTGGATTTTCTTGGTTTTGAATGTTTTTGGATTTTGATGTCTCGGGAGCTCATCAAAGATTAGCCTTGCCTACATTTAAGCTCAGAGACGACGTAGTTCGGATTCCATGTTTTTGACATTTTCTGATTTTTGAGTGTTTTTGGATTTTTTGTTTTTCTAATGTTTTTGGATTTTTGCATGATATTGACGATTTGATATGGATATGTGTGATGATATCGCTGCTCTCGTTAGATTTTTGAAAACCAAGCTAGGCTGGGATTGATCTGATTGATGAATTGATTATGATAACATTATTGAGGATACACAATAATGCAAGGATAGTGTTAAGCAACACAAGGATTTCCCAAGATGATTTTCAGATTGGATTTGATTGATCATGATTGATGAAGCTTGATTTGGAAAAAAATATGTTTTGGATGATTTGATGTGACATTTGAAGTGAAAATTAGATGCGATTGATATTGAATGTTTGGATCGATGTTCGATGAAAGATGAAGACTAATAAGGAACATCTTCTTATCAAAATATGCCATGGGCTAGTGATTTGGATTTTTTCTCACAAGTGGTGGACCAATTTTATTTCACATTTTCCAATGTTCGGATCACCACATAAGTTGGAAGATATAGATCAAGATTTATTCCTGAAGTGAGATCTAAATATCTGCCCCCAATGTCTAGCAATGTATGGAATGTGATTGGGTGGATGTTTGGATAGGTGTACGAATGGATGGATATGACAAGCATGCAAAGGATGCCAAGGATTATCTTGCGATAAGATAAGGTGTTCAGATAAAGAATGCTCATTTGGATAATGCTTCATGGCTCAGTTAATGCTGCATAGGATAGGATCAATGAAAATTTCCCATGTCAAGAAGTTTACCATAAGCAAGCGTAAAGTGTGCACCAAACTTTGTCAATATCAAGATAATATTGGATTATGGATGTAGAAATATGCACATGGATTGGATAACTAGTTCACGGATGAATGGATTTATTATGTATAAGATGGATGGAATGTTGGCTTTATTATGGATGGGATGAGATGCTTCCTCATGAAATGGCATATGCAGATGCTTGATTCTACTCATGATGTCTATTTTCTAGGTTTTCATCATGGGCTTCCCCAAAGCGCCGCCTATGCATTTTTCACTAGAGGATGATTTTTATCTTTATTGTTTACATATTTTTTGATTTTTTTTTTGATTTTCACATTTTTTTTTTTAAAAAATTTTTCTAAAAGATTTTAAACTCATGCTGAACCATCTCGTGGTGTTGATGTAGATTCTTTTGTCATGATGTGCCATTGATAGCCTACTTGAAGAAGTTGCTTTGCTAAGATACGTGCACTTGAATACAACTTTTGAGATTCCTGATCTGCTTCGTCAATACCAGAGTTGACTTTTTCTGTGTGCACATCAAGATAGAGTGCCTTCTAAATCCTTATGATGAAGGGTGGCTACCAATACATGGTCAATGTGAGAATTGGATATTATGCGTGGAGGCATGGATGGAGTGTGTTTAGGGATAGGAGATGGATTGGTTTAAATTTTGGCATCTTTGAATCTCCAAACTTGGGAAGATGACCAATGATGGGTGGATATGAAAGTGTGTGCGGAATTAGGACCAAATATTTGATACACTTTGTACGTTGCTTGAAAATCATGCTTTTTCTTTTGTGCATATCTTTGATGGATACTTTTCCCTTTTTTATTTTTCCCCATAGTTTCTTTGACTAATGGAGCTTGATAGGGATAATATTTCTTTGTATTCTTTGGTATCCACTTGTATTTGATTTTTCCTTCATGTTTCTCTACTTCTTTTGCTTTGATAACATTCTTTGTGCTTTGAATCAAATATTTCTTTTGACGTTGGTCCCAATTCGTGGATGGGGTGATGGGTGGATGAAGATTCATGACATGGATGATTGTAGTATTGGCATTAGTTTCATCATAAGGACTCTTTGTGCTCCCTATGTTGATGTTTGCTTGAGACATAGTTGCCCCTAGTATGGTGGTAGTGGCACCTTGGTTCCTTGATTTTGCTTGTTTTGAGAGCTCTTGTTTAAAATGCATTCTTTGATAAATGACCACTACAGATGATGTTATTTTGATTTGCTGCTCTATTGACTCCAGAATCTCTTGTTCTACCAGACTTGTTTCCTTGAGTGGATAATGCTAGATGTCTTCATTTATGATGTCCTCAATTTGAATTTGGGATATATCTGATACTGCTATTGACAACTTTATTTGACTGTAGGAATTGATAACATGCTCTTTTTGTGTAATAATGTTAGGAGTAAAGGAGTCCTATTTTAAATGAAGATCATCTATGTGTCCATCCACAAAAAACATCTCATGGGTAGATGGAGGAGTATGTGTTACATGGACATGATCATCATTTGTGAGATCTTGTATAGATAAGAGAGTGTCCATTAGATCATTATAGTATCTTGGAGATATGAATTCTTGATCTTGAATGATTTTGGAATTTCTTTCAACATGCTTTGGATCAAATTCTTGAAATGGGCCAGTTGCAAAGGATGAATTGCTTACAAAGGGTTCTTGGATGTCTTCATTAGGCATGTGAAATTTCTCAATATCCTCTTGATCTTTGAGTGGATTTGGATCAAATGTTGAGTTGAAGATTCCTTCAATATCTACAACCATGAGGTCGAAGGATGTCAATATGTCTTGGAAAGGACCATTGCTAGACTTTGGTGAAAGACATTGATCATGCTTTGGCATAAATTGCTTGTTGTGTGGCTAGATATTGTTGGATGGCCTTTTGGTAGGCCTGGTGAGATTTTAGCGCAATGTTATATTGTCTTGCTGCATTTGGTTTTGGTGGTAGTGGTGGTGGATTCAGAATTGTGTTGGATGTAGTGACAAGTGGTTGAGATACGCTTGGAGTGATCATGGTAGTGAGGGGTTGAGATGTGATGGGTGTGAGAGTGGTTTTTGGAATGATTGAAGTGATAGTGATGGTTGGAATGACTGAGGCGATAGGTCCTTGGGAGACCGTGTTTTGATTTGTTAGGATTGACATTGTTGTTTGATTGGATACCATCTGTTGTTGCGATATCAATGGTATATTTGGAGGATTGGATGCAATGATTTGATTGGTGCTTGATGGATTTCCTTGGATCGATTGATTTTGGAGATGTGGTGATTGATCTTGATGTGGTCAATCTTGACATCTAACTTCTTGACATTGGAGATATTGTTCTTGATGTGGTTGTGGACACAATTCAACGCTTTGATGGCATGGTTCAACCAAAGGAAGAGTGTACTGATTTTGGAGTGAAGATATCTCTTGGCTCAATAATTCAATTAGTTTGGCATGTGAAGCAAGTTGTTCTAGTGAATTTTGATCTTGATTTTGATTTTGACTCCCTTGATATAGTTGATTTGGCTTTTGTTCAAGCAGATTTGGAATGTATACTTGTGGTATTTGTACGAGATCATGGACAAATTGACTTTGACAATGTTTTGACTTGGGATGATGTTCAAATTTGGTGTTATGGGTTGGAATTGAACATTGTTGATGTTGGGAATCACATTTCCTTGATTTAGGTAACTTTGATTTTGCATGATGTTACCTTGACTTGGAGTCGTTAACATCTTGTTTGGACTTTTAACAATATTCATATGATTTGCGAGTATATCTATCTCAAAGTTTTCCAAGTGTGGATTTGAAATGTTCATGTTTGGAAAACTTGTACTTGGTACATTCACATCTGGCATATGGGGATTTGATGGGATGATGTTGTTCTTTTGAAGGCTCATGCATTGGGTTTTTGGTTGATAGACTTGTAGGTTTGGACTTGGATTTAAATCTACCATCGAGAAAGGTGTTCCAAACTTCAATTTGGGCACAATCACATTTTTTGTACCATTGACATTTGTAGAAGGGAATGATCCCATGTATGGATTGTATAAGTGTGAGTTTTGATAATCAATCGACATTGTAAGGCTTTGAAAGTTTAGTTGATTTGGATTACTCATGATGTATGGAGCAAGTTTATATTCCATGTTCTTCTTGTGTTGAGGTCTAGTTTGCACTGTAAAATAAGGATCAATTTTCAAGAATGTGAGAGGTGAACCTCCAAGTCTTTGGATTGATCTAAAATATAGGTAAAAAAAGAAAGTCTACAATTTTAAGGATCAAAATGATGGTGATGAGATATGAAAGATGGATGATTGGTGAATGATTGGAACTCTTAGGAAACCTTGAAGAGGATTCTAAACTTTAGGACTTGAATTGATGTTTTGATTTGATTTGGATAGTGAACTCATAAAATATAAGAGGTTGGATGTTATCCTAGAGTAAATTTGTCCACAAGATGCTAAGTGTGAGAAGAAGGATTCATCTAAACACACCTAACCAAATAAGATGACTTTTGATTTTGGATTTTGGATAGAACTCATAAACCACAAGATGTTTGGATGTTATCAAGGGATAGACTTGTTCACAAAGATCGATAATTTGACTAAATATGTGGAGA